>JAYMGU010000337.1:0-10000 GCA_036178185.1 Liparis tanakae
TGGGTTTTCAACTAGGAAAGTGTCTCAGGACACAATTCTTACAAGTTTGATGACATTTTCATGAATACCTGATGCTTTCACCACTTTACTGCCTCAAAGCAGCAACATCTTGTTTTATGCTCTTAAACTGATTTCCAGCCAGAGAGACCAAAGTGGATTTTCATAAACAAAACCTTTTTCTGGGTTTTCAACCAGGGAAAGTGTCTCAGGACACAATTCTTACAAGTTTGATGACATTTTCATGAATACCTGATGCTTTCACCACTTTACTGCCTCAAAGCAGCAAGTTCTTGTTTTATGCTCTTAAACTGATTTCCAGCCGCAGAGAGACCAAAGTGGATTTTCATAAACAAAACCTTTTTCTGGGTTTTCAACTAGGGAAAGTGTCTCAGGACACAATTCTTACAAGTTTGATGACATTTTCATGAATACCTGATGCTTTCACCACTTTACTGCCTCAAAGCAGCAACATCTTGTTTTATGCTCTTAAACTGATTTCCAGCCATAGAGAGACCAAAGTGGATTTTCCTAAACAAAACCTTTTTCTGGGTTTTCAACAAATAAGTGTCTCAGGACACAATTCTTACAAGTTTGATGACATTTTCATGAATACCTGATGCTTTCACCACTTTACTGCCTCAAAAGCAAGTTCTTGTTTTTATGCTCTTAAACTGATTTCCAGCCCGCAGAGAGACCAAAGGTGGATTTTCATAAACAAAACCTTTTTTCTGGGTTTTCAACTAGGGAAAGTGTCTCAGGACACAATTCTTACAAGTTTGATGACATTTTCATGAATACCTGATGCTTTCACCACTTTACTGCCTCAAGCAGCAACATCTTGTTTTATGCTCTTAAACTGATTTCCAGCCGCAGAGAGACCAAAAGGTGGATTTTCCTAAACAAAACCTTTTTCTGGGTTTTCAACCAAATAAATTGTCTCAGGACACAATTCTTACAAGTTTGATGACATTTTCATGAATACCTGATGCTTTCACCACTTTACTGCCTCAAAGAAGCAAGTTCTTGTTTATATGCTCTTAAACTGCTTTCCAGCCACATAGAGAGACCAAAAGTGGATTTTCATAAACAAAACCTTGTTTCTGGGTTTTCAACTAGGGAAAGTGTCTCAGGACACAATTCTTACAAGTTTGATGACATTTTCATGAATACCTGATGCTTTCACCACTTTACTGCCTCAAAGCAGCAACATCTTGTTTTTTATGCTCTTAAACTGATTTCCAGCCCGCAGAGACCAAAGTGGATTTTCATAAACAAAACCTTTTTCTGGGTTTTTCAACTAAAGAAAGTGTCTCAGGACACAATTCTTACAAGTTTGATGACATTTTCATGAATACCTGATGCTTTCACCACTTTACTGCCTCAAAGCAGCAACATCTTGTTTTTATGCTCTTAAACTGATTTCCAGCCCAGAGAGACCAAAAGTGGATTTTCATAAACAAAACCTTTTTTCTGGGTTTTCAACAAAAAAGTGTCTCAGGACACAATTCTTACAAGTTTGATGACATTTTCATGAATACCTGATGCTTTCACCACTTTACTGCCTCAAAGCAGCAACATCTTGTTTTATGCTCTTAAACTGATTTCCAGCCATAGAGAGACCAAAAGTGGATTTTCATAAACAAAACCTTTTTCTGGGTTTTCAACAAGGAAAGTGTCTCAGGACACAATTCTTACAAGTTTGATGACATTTTCATGAATACCTGATGCTTTCACCACTTTACTGCCTCAAAGCAGCAAGTTCTTGTTTTATGCTCTTAAACTGATTTCCAGCCAGAGAGAGACCAAAAGTGGATTTTCATAAACAAAACCTTTTTTCTGGGTTTTCAACCAAAAAAGTGTCTCAGGACACAATTCTTACAAGTTTGATGACATTTTCATGAATACCTGATGCTTTCACCACTTTACTGCCTCAAAGCAGCAACATCTTGTTTTTATGCTCTTAAACTGATTTCCAGCCCGCAGAGAGACCAAAAGTGGATTTTCATAAACAAAACCTTTTTTCTGGGTTTTCAACTAGGGAAAGTGTCTCAGGACACAATTCTTACAAGTTTGATGACATTTTCATGAATACCTGATGCTTTCACCACTTTACTACCTCAAAGCAGCAAGTTCTTGTTTTTTATGCTCTTAAACTGATTTCCAGCCCAGAGAGGAGACCAAAAGTGGATTTTCATAAACAAAACCTTTTTTCTGGGTTTTCAACAAGGGAAAGTGTCTCAGGACACAATTCTTACAAGTTTGATGACATTTTCATGAATACCTGATGCTTTCACCACTTTACTGCCTCAAAGCAGCAACATCTTGTTTTATGCTCTTAAACTGATTTCCAGCCATAGCAGAGACCACCAAAGTGGATTTTCATAAACAAAACCTTTTTCTGGGTTTTCAACCTAGGAAAGTGTCTCAGGACACAATTCTTACAAGTTTGATGACATTTTCATGAATACCTGATGCTTTCACCACTTTACTGCCCTCAAAGCAGCAAGTTCTTGTTATGCTCTTTGCTTTCACCACTTTACTGCCTCAAAGCAGCAGCAACAGTTTGTTTTATGCTCTTAAACTGATTTCCAGCCATTAGAGACCAAAGTGGATTTTCCTTTTCAAAACCTTTTTCTGGGTTTTCAACCAAATAAAGTGTCTCAGGAGACACAATTCTTACAAGTTTGATGACATTTTCATGAATACCTGATGCTTTCACCACTTTACTGCCTCAAAAGCAGCAAGTTCTTGTTTTTATGCTCTTAAACTGATTTCCAGCCCAGAGACCAAAGTGGGGATTTTCATAAACAAAACCTTTTTTCTGGGTTTTCTCAACTAGGAAAATTCTAGGACAAATTCTTACAAGTTTGATGACATTTTCATGAATACCTGATGCTTTCACCACTTTACTGCCTTGCCTCAAAAGCAGCAACTTGTTTTTTTATGCTCTTAAACTGATTTCCAGCCATAGAAGACCAAAGTGGATTTTCCTAAACAAAACCTTTTTCTGGGTCTGGGTGGGTTTCAACCAGAAAGTGTCTCAGGACACAATTCTTACAAGTTTGATGACATTTTCATGAATACCTGATGCTTTCACCACTTTACTGCCTCAAAGCAGCAAGTTCTTGTTTTTATGCTCTTAAACTGATTTCCAGCCAGAGAGACCAAAAGTGGATTTTCATAAACAAAACCTTTTTTCTGGGTTTTCAACTAGGAAAGTGTCTCAGGACACAATTCTTACAAGTTTGATGACATTTTCATGAATACCTGATGCTTTCACCACTTTACTGCCTCAAAGCAACATCTCTCTTGTTTTATGCTCTTAAACTGATTTCCCAGCCATAGAGACCACCAAAGTGGATTTTCATAAACAAAACCTTTTTTCTGGGTTTTTTTCAAAAAAGTGTCTCAGGACACAATTCTTACAAGTTTGATGACATTTTCATGAATACCTGATGCTTTCACCACTTTACTGCCTCAAAGCAGCAAGCAAGTTCTTGTTTTATGCTCTTAAACTGATTTCCAGCCATAGAGAAGAGACCAAAAGTGGATTTTCATAAACAAAACCTTTTTTTGGGTTTTCAAACTAAAAGTGTCTCAGGACACAATTCTTACAAGTTTGATGACATTTTCATGAATACCTGATGCTTTCACCACTTTACTGCAAAGACTCAAAGCAGCAACATCTTGTTTTATGCTCTTAAACTGATTTCCAGCCCGCAGAGAGACCAAAGTGGAGTGGATTTTCATAAACAAAACCTTTTTTCTGGGTTTTCAACTAAAAAGTGTGTCTCAGGACACAATTCTTACAAGTTTGATGACATTTTCATGAATACCTGATGCTTTCACCACTTTACTGCCTCAAAGCAGCAACATCTTCTTGTTATGCTCTTAAACTGATTTCCAGCCATTAAGCAGAGACCAAAGTGGATTTTCATAAACAAAACCTTTTTTCTGGGTTTTTTTTTCAAAAAGTGTCTCAGGACACAATTCTTACAAGTTTGATGACATTTTCATGAATACCTGATGCTTTCACCACTTTACTGCCTCAAAGCAGCAAGTTCTTGTTTTATGCTCTTAAAATGATTTTCCAGCATAGAGACCAGAGAGAAACCAAAGTGGATTTTCCTAAACAAAACCTTTTTTCTGGGTTTTCAACTAGGGAAAGTGTCTCAGGACACAATTCTTACAAGTTTGATGACATTTTCATGAATACCTGATGCTTTCACCCTTTACTGCCTCAAGCCAAAGCATCTTCTTTTTTTATGCTCTTAAACTGATTTCCAGAGAGACCAAAAGTGGATTTTCATAAACAAAACCTTTTTCTGGGTTTTCAACTAAGAAAGTGTCTCAGGACACAATTCTTACAAGTTTGATGACATTTTCATGAATACCTGATGCTTTCACCACTTTACTGCCTCAAAGCAGCAAGTTCTTGTTTTATGCTCTTAAACTGATTTCCAGCCGCAGAGAGACCAAAAGTGGATTTTCATAAACAAAACCTTTTTCTGGGTTTTCAACTAAGAAAGTGTCTCAGGACACAATTCTTACAAGTTTGATGACATTTTCATGAATACCTGATGCTTTCACCACTTTACTGCCTCAAAGCAGCAAGTTCTTGTTTTATGCTCTTAAACTGATTTCCAGCCATGCAGAGACCAAAAGTGGATTTTCATAAACAAAACCTTTTTTCTGGGTTTTCAACTAGGAAAGTGTCTCAGGACACAATTCTTACAAGTTTGATGACATTTTCATGAATACCTGATGCTTTCACCACTTTACTGCCTCAAAGCAGCAACATCTTGTTTTTATGCTCTTAAACTGATTTCCAGCCAGAGAGACCAAAGTGGATTTTCATAAACAAAACCTTTTTCTGGGTTTTCAACAAAGAAAGTGTCTCAGGACACAATTCTTACAAGTTTGATGACATTTTCATGAATACCTGATGCTTTCACCACTTTACTGCCTCGAAGCAGCAAGTTCTTGTTTTTATGCTCTTAAACTGATTTCCAGCCCGCAGAGAGACCAAAGGTGGATTTTCCTAAACAAAACCTTTTTTCTGGGTTTTCAACTAGGGAAAGTGTCTCAGGACACAATTCTTACAAGTTTGATGACATTTTCATGAATACCTGATGCTTTCACCACTTTACTGCCTCAAAGCAGCAAGTTCTTGTTTTTATGCTCTTAAACTGATTTCCAGCCGCAGTGAGACCAAAAGTGGATTTTCATAAACAAAACCTTTTTTCTTGGTTTTTCAACTAAAAGTGTCTCAGGACACAATTCTTACAAGTTTGATGACATTTTCATGAATACCTGATGCTTTCACCACTTTACTGCCTCAAAGCAGCAAGTTCTTGTTTTTATGCTCTTAAACTGATTTCCAGCCATAGAGAGACCAAAAGTGGATTTTCATAAACAAAACCTTTTTCTGGGTTTTCAACTAAATAAAGTGTCTCAGGACACAATTCTTACAAGTTTGATGACATTTTCATGAATACCTGATGCTTTCACCACTTTACTGCCTCAAAGCAAGCAAGTTCTTGTTTTTATGCTCTTAAACTGATTTCCAGCCAGAGAGACCAAAAGTGGATTTTCATAAACAAAACCTTTTTCTGGGTTTTCAACTAAAGAAAGTGTCTCAGGACACAATTCTTACAAGTTTGATGACATTTTCATGAATACCTGATGCTTTCACCACTTTACTGCCTCAAAGCAGCAAGTTCTTGTTTTATGCTCTTAAACTGATTTCCAGCCGCAGAGAGACCAAAAGTGGATTTTCATAAACAAAACCTTTTTTCTGGGTTTTCAACTAGGAAAGTGTCTCAGGACACAATTCTTACAAGTTTGATGACATTTTCATGAATACCTGATGCTTTCACCACTTTACTGCCTCAAAGCAGCAACATCTTGTTTTATGCTCTTAAACTGATTTCCAGCCACTAGAGAGACCAAAAGTGGATTTTCCTAAACAAAACCTTTTTCTGGGTTTTCAACAACAAAGAAAGTGTCTCAGGACACAATTCTTACAAGTTTGATGACATTTTCATGAATACCTGATGCTTTCACCACTTTACTGCCTCAAAGCAGCAAGTTCTTGTTTTTATGCTCTTAAACTGATTTCCAGCCATAGAGAGACCAAAAGTGGATTTTCATAAACAAAACCTTTTTCTGGGTTTTCAACTAAGAAAGTGTCTCAGGACACAATTCTTACAAGTTTGATGACATTTTCATGAATACCTGATGCTTTCACCACTTTACTGCCTCAAAGCAGCAACATCTTGTTTTTATGCTCTTAAACTGATTTCCAGCCCGAGAGAGACCAAAAGTGGATTTTCATAAACAAAACCTTTTTTCTGGGTTTTCAACTAAAAAGTGTCTCAGGACACAATTCTTACAAGTTTGATGACATTTTCATGAATACCTGATGCTTTCACCACTTTACTGCCTCAAAGAAGCAAGTTCTTGTTTTATGCTCTTAAACTGATTTCCAGCCATAGAGAGACCAAAAGTGGATTTTCCTAAACAAAACCTTTTTCTGGGTTTTCAACTAGGAAAGTGTCTCAGGACACAATTCTTACAAGTTTGATGACATTTTCATGAATACCTGATGCTTTCACCACTTTACTGCCTCAAAGCAGCAAGTTCTTGTTTTTATGCTCTTAAACTGATTTCCAGCCCAGAGAGACCAAAAGTGGATTTTCCTAAACAAAACCTTTTTCTGGGTTTTCAACCAAAAAGTGTCTCAGGACACAATTCTTACAAGTTTGATGACATTTTCATGAATACCTGATGCTTTCACCACTTTACTGCCTCAAAGAAGCAAGTTCTTGTTTTATGCTCTTAAACTGATTTCCAGCAGCCGCAGAGAGACCAAAAGTGGATTTTCATAAACAAAACCTTTTTCTGGGTTTTCAACTAGGGAAAGTGTCTCAGGACACAATTCTTACAAGTTTGATGACATTTTCATGAATACCTGATGCTTTCACCACTTTACTGCCTCAAAGCAGCAAGTTCTTGTTTTTATGCTCTTAAACTGATTTCCAGCCCACAGAGACCAAAAGTGGATTTTCCTAAACAAAACCTTTTTTCTGGGTTTTTCAACTAGGGAAAGTGTCTCAGGACACAATTCTTACAAGTTTGATGACATTTTCATGAATACCTGATGCTTTCACCACTTTACTGCCTCAAAGCAGCAACATCTTGTTTTTATGCTCTTAAACTGATTTCCAGCCATAGAGAGACCAAAAGTGGATTTTCCTAAACAAAACCTTTTTTTCTGGGTTTTCAACCAAAGAAAGTGTCTCAGGACACAATTCTTACAAGTTTGATGACATTTTCATGAATACCTGATGCTTTCACCACTTTACTGCCTCAAAGCAGCAAGTTCTTGTTTTTATGCTCTTAAACTGATTTCCAGCCAGCAGAGAGACCAAAAGTGGATTTTCATAAACAAAACCTTTTTCTGGGTTTTCAACCAAAAAAGTGTCTCAGGACACAATTCTTACAAGTTTGATGACATTTTCATGAATACCTGATGCTTTCACCACTTTACTGCCTCAAAGCAGCAAGTTCTTGTTTTTATGCTCTTAAACTGATTTCCAGCCACGAGAGAGACCAAAAGTGGATTTTCATAAACAAAACCTTTTTTCTGGGTTTTCAACTAAGAAAGTGTCTCAGGACACAATTCTTACAAGTTTGATGACATTTTCATGAATACCTGATGCTTTCACCACTTTACTGCCTCAAAGCAACATCTTGTTTTTATGCTCTTTAACTGTTGTCCAGCCCGCAGCGTGATTAGAAGTGGATTTTCATAAACAAAACCTTTTTTTCTGGGTTTTCAACTAGAGAAAGTGTCTCAGGACACAATTCTTACAAGTTTGATGACATTTTCATGAATACCTGATGCTTTCACCACTTTACTGCCTCAAAGCAGCAACATCTTGTTTTTATGCTCTTAAACTGATTTCCAGCCCGCAGAGAGACCAAAAGTGGATTTTCATAAACAAAACCTTTTTTCTGGGTTTTCAACTAGGGAAAGTGTCTCAGGACACAATTCTTACAAGTTTGATGACATTTTCATGAATACCTGATGCTTTCACCACTTTACTGCCTCAAAGCAGCAACATCTTGTTTTTATGCTCTTAAACTGATTTCCAGCCCGCAGAGAGACCAAAAGTGGATTTTCATAACAAAACCTTTTTTCTGGGTTTTCAACTACGGAAAGTGTCTCAGGACACAATTCTTACAAGTTTGATGACATTTTCATGAATACCTGATGCTTTCACCACTTTACTGCCTCAAAGCAGCAAGTTCTTGTTTTTATGCTCTTAAACTGATTTCCAGCCAGAGAGACCAAAAATTGGATTTTCATAAACAAAACCTTTTTTCTGGGTTTTCAACAACAGGGAAAGTGTCTCAGGACACAATTCTTACAAGTTTGATGACATTTTCATGAATACCTGATGCTTTCACCACTTTACTGCCTCAAAAAGCAAGTTCTTGTTTTATGCTCTTAAACTGATTTCCAGCCCCAGAGAGACCAAAATGGATTTTCATAAACAAAAACCTTTTTCTGGGTTTTCAAAAAGTGTCTCAGGACACAATTCTTACAAGTTTGATGACATTTTCATGAATACCTGATGCTTTCACCACTTTACTGCCTCACAGCAGCAACATCTTGTTTTTATGCTCTTAAACTGATTTCCAGCCCGCAGAGAGACCAAAGGTGGATTTTCCTAAACAAAACCTTTTTTCTGGGTTTTCAACCAAATAAATTGTCTCAGGACACAATTCTTACAAGTTTGATGACATGTTCATGAATACCTGATGCTTTCACCACTTTACTGCCTCAAAGAAGCAAGTTCTTGTTTTTATGCTCTTAAACTGATTTCCAGCCCGGAGAGAGACCAAAATTGGATTTTCATAAACAAAACCTTTTTTCTGGGTTTTCAACTAGGGAAAGTGTCTCAGGACACAATTCTTACAAGTTTGATGACATTTTCATGAATACCTGATGCTTTCACCACTTTACTGCCTCAAAGCAGCAACATCTTGTTTTTATGCTCTTAAACTGATTTCCAGCCCGCAGAGAGACCAAAAGTGGATTTTCATAAACAAAACCTTTTTTTCTGGGTTTTCAACTAGGGAAAGTGTCTCAGGACACAATTCTTACAAGTTTGATGACATTTTCATGAATACCTGATGCTTTCACCACTTTACTGCCTCAAAGCAGCAACATCTTGTTTTTATGCTCTTAAAATGATTTCCAGCCCGCAGAGAGACCAAAAGTGGATTTTCCTAAACAAAACCTTTTTTCTGGGTTTTCAACCAAAGAAAGTGTCTCAGGACACAATTCTTACAAGTTTGATGACATTTTCATGAATACCTGATGCTTTCACCACTTTACTGCCTCAAAGCAGCAAGTTCTTGTTTTTATGCTCTTAAACTGATTTCCAGCCCGCAGAGAGACCAAAATTGGATTTTCATAAACAAAACCTTTTTTCTGGGTTTTCAACTAGGGAAAGTGTCTCAGGACACAATTCTTACAAGTTTGATGACATTTTCATGAATACCTGATGCTTTCACCACTTTACTGCCTCAAAGCAGCAACATCTTGTTTTTATGCTCTTAAACTGTTTTCCAGCCCGCAGAGAGATTAAAAGTGGATTTTCATAAACAAAACCTTTTTTCTGGGTTTTCAACTAGGGAAAGTGTCTCAGGACACAATTCTTACAAGTTTGATGACATTTTCATGAATACCTGATGCTTTCACCACTTTACTGCCTCAAAGCAGCAACATCTTGTTTTTATGCTCTTAAACTGATTTCCAGCCCGCAGAGAGACCAAAGGTGGATTTTCCTAAACAAAACCTTTTTTCTTGGTTTTCAACCAATAAATTGTCTCAGGACACAATTCTTACAAGTTTGATGATATTTTCATGAATACCTGATGCTTTCACCACTTTACTGCCTCAAAGAAGCAAGTTCTTGTTTTTATG
>JAYMGU010000341.1:0-50725 GCA_036178185.1 Liparis tanakae
CTCCGGGGCCTCCTGGCCGCTCGAAGTCGAGGCTTAATCGAAGGCCGACCGTGCTTTTTTCCACCAGGGCCCTCGACTTTGGAACAACCTACCGGAGGAAATAAGGCTGGCAGAATCAATAACTTCTTAAAATCCACTTTTATAGAACTGCTTTTAAGTGATGTTGTCCTTTTATGTTTTATTTTAATTGCCTATTTGTTTGGTTTTACTTGTATTCAATGCTTTTATGGTATGGTCTTTTTTGTTTGCCATTTCAGCTGTGTTTATGCTTTCTTTATCTGTAGAGCACTTTGTAAACCTTGTTTTTAAAAGTGCTATATCATTTTTATTTTTTTTCTGCGACACCAGGGGCCCGACACTTTAAAAAGTCGCGAAGAGGGCTTTGAACTCGGGGGCGGGGCTTAAGTGTGGGCTCCTCGGGGTGGGAGGGAGAGAGCAGAGTTAGGTGAGATCAAGAGGGCCCTGCCAAATACTGAACCCCCCCCCCCCCCACCCTGTCCCAATGTCCCGACCCTCGCAGACATTTAGTTGAGATCTAGTCAATTTCACGTTATGAGGAAAACTCCTCCAGAAACACACACACACAAACACACATTTGTTAATCTGGGCTACACAGGATGTACACACAATGTGTTAAAATCACACATGTATGTGTTAAGCCGTGTAACACAGCTGGTGTGTAGAAATGATTTACACATTTGCTGTGTTGAAATGAACACAACATGAGTTGTCCCTGAGCACACTCAGTAGATGTGTTGAAATTCAACACGTTGTGCCATTTCTGACACACACACACACACTTGTTTGTCTGTTTGAGGGAGCAAGGAACCTGAGCCCTGTTCCTCACCATGCAGCCTATGTGGGTCACTAAATCCACACGGAGCAGAAGGAGAAGATGGTCATGTGACTCGTGTGTGGCAGTCGGCGGCTTCTCCAGCAAAGTGGTTGGACGAGCTACTATGGCTGTGGAGAACCACCCCACCATCTCCACTGATGTTTACAGGTAACTGAAAACACTGATGTCCTTGTACCCTAAACATTAAAAACCATCCCCATTTCATGAGGTGTTTAACAGGGTTTCTGTGGGTCCTTAAACACACACAAATGCAATTACAATAATTCAGTTTAATAATCAAGTTGAATGAATTATGGTTTAATATCACTAATCCACAGAAATCATTTGTAAGTTTATCTTCTATATTATTCCGTCTTTTCTCATCAAATTGTCCTGTGGCCCACTACAGTGGACATGCTATAACATTTAAAATCTAAATAATTTGTTTTAAAAAGTAAAGTTTAGGATGTTTATTTAACTCTGAATAAGTGGGACATCACAAAAAAATATGACGTTGGAAGATAATATTTCCCTTCACTTCGATTATTGAAGCTACTGGGGGGAATGTAAAAAGGTGCAGTTCACTGATTTGACCGCCAGAGGGCGCACATACATCATTACACCTGTTTGGACTGAAGCATCACACAATAACTAGAATAACTTCCTCCTCCGTCCTCAAACTGAGCTGATACATTGAGTTAATTTGAGAACAATAAAGAATGATGAACAAAAGATTACTTTAGGTCATCCAAATTAAAATAAATATATCTTTCATAAGTTCATTTTGGATATAAGACTTTCAGTTTTAATAAAACATTTTCTATCAACCTACAAGCAACACAATGCAGAAGGATGGATAATTTAGTTTAATAATAAAGTTTAATGTATTATTGGTTTAATATCACTAATCCACAGACATAATTTGTAAGTTTATCATTATTATTATATTATTATTATCATTTATACCCACAGGATGCAAGATCACCTGTTACAGGTGCTTTTGAAACAGCTGGTGATGTCTCCCATGTGTCTTGTAATTAACTGAGGTATAAACAGCTGGTGATGTCTCCCATGGGTCTTGTAATTAACTGAGGTGTAAACAGCTGGTGATGTCTCCCATGTGTCTTGTAATTAACTGAGGTATAAACAGCTGGTGATGTCTCCCATGTGTCTTGTAATTAACTGAGGTACAAACAGCTGGCGGTGGATCAGGAGCAGTTGTAGGATCAGAGTTATGGTTCTCTGTGAAATCCAAATGTTCTGACAGGTTGCTTTCATCAGATTCAGAGCTGTCTGTCTCTGTCACACAGGTGCTTCACATTAGGCTAATCAGTGGCGGATCTCACACACGCTCTTGTCTATCATACATTGCAAGCCACACACACACACACACACACACACACACAGACCCGTGTTTGTGCGCATGTATGTTTCTTTAAATGGAGAGATATCAGGAGAACCATCTTCAGAATTCCTCAGGTCACATTTAAGCCACAAACCTATCGGCGCGTTCGGCTGAATCTTTCCTCTCTAATGATTCTAATATTTTGATGATTTGATCATGTATTTTTGACAGGGTTTATCAACTGCTTTTGTAGAAAATCTACTACTTATATGATATGGCAGGTTGTGTAATAATGTTATTATGTCACTTTAGGAAAATGTCATGGGCTGAAGCAGGCGGAGGACAGGGAACGATGCTTGTGGAACTATGAAGAGGAGACTGAATATACGTGTGGAACTTGGACAGTGATGTACAGGACGGGACATTTTATTTATTTATATTCAGAAATAACAGTTTCTCAACAGTTCCATATTACCACCTATCCTTCTCTCCTCACTCTCCCAACTCTCCAAACTATCTCTCTCTCCAAACTCTCAACCAACAACCCACATGTTGAATGGAGCCTGAGGCGTTTATATTGCTGTCAAACCTCCCGGCAAAATCTGACCCGCTCCCCGAAGCCGTCACTGGTTCAGCCGGGCAGCGAGGCTTCGGACGTCATCATGTTTGGCTCCTCCCCTAAATGAAGCGAGCCTCGATACGCGCTTCGAGGACACGCCCCCTCCATGACTCGACACACGCTTCGAAGCGTCGGCACATCTCGTAACAACACTAATCAAAATCAAAGTCCCTCAGGCTCCATCTTTCTTCTTCATTGAACACAACGACTGGGATACAATCAACCAGAACAGAAGAGGAAGAGGGCTGAAAGGTCTCCAGTGGACAAATGTTGTCTCCAGAGGAATTGCCTCATCGATCCGTTTAGCTTTTCAAAGACACAGACTAAAGGCTGTGGGGTCAACAAGTGAAGGCCCTGAGTTCTGGTGCCGCTTTGAGGACCGCCCGTCACATAACGTCACCATGGAAAGTGAGGAGGCCTTGAAGGCCAACGTGCAATTCAAGGGAGATGGCCTTGCACAATCCTAAGGAATTAAAAAGACGACCAGTAAGGAACAATGAGAGAATAAACATTGGCGTTGATTTGCAAAATCAACTGCCAAGAGCGATGCACCAATGGCAACATTAAAAGAAGACGTCATGCTGTCTGGGTGTCGGGATGTGGCGCCGACTCCGCATGTTTTAAGTCTTTGGAAGTAAGAAAGCAGTCGGGAACATAGTGTTGTGGCTGGATTTCTTCCTTCTTGACCTTTGACTAATCTCTTAACCTGATCATATGAACTTGTATCTCTCTCCTCTCTGACTGCTGGTGAGACGCCACAGGAGACTCACCCTCTGGACCTCAGTGATCAAACACACAGGACACAGAGAGTTTGGATCAGAGTTCAATTCACGTAGATTCATTTGTAACCAACAGTCTCACAAATAAACCTGGTCTGTATTAAAGACAACGACCTCCTCCACATCTGTCTTTCCCAAGCCCCAGCAAACACATTAACATATTATTTATACCTCACACTCAATGCAGGTGCTCCTCCGTCCACTCCCTCATTACATATTAGTTCTCGTCACTGAGAGTGACCTCAGAGTGACCTCAAGTGACCTCAAGTGACCCAGGATTTCAACTTGGTTTGGTTTAAAATAACAGTTTGGGTTAACCAGCCCCCCTTTTGACTAAAACACACCCACCCACACCAACCACAACAAAACAAACCCCCACCCACCCCAAACACAACACAACAACAACCAAACAAAAAACAAAAACCCAACAAACCCAAAACCCACACCCCACACAACAAACCAACAAAAACCTTTTTGGGTTCCCCTTTGGGGAAACCGCCCACCCTGTGGCCCACCAGGAATAAACCCCCAAAAATTTACAGAAAAAGGGGAAGATCCTTCCCCCCCTTTAAAAAACACCAAAAGGAACAATGAAAAATGAAGGGTTTTTAAAACCCTTTTAAAAATAATACCTAGCAAATAAAAACTTCTCTGCGGGGTTGGGGGGAAAATTGGGCCCACCCTTTTTTAATCAAAAAACCTCGGGCCCCCAACACCCCTTTTACCACAACCTCAACCCCACAAAACACAACTCTCCCCTCTCTAAGGGGACCGGGGGCCCCCCTTGGCCCAAAGGAAAAAAAGGGACACAAATTTTTGGTCAAATTTAATTTAATTCGGGGGAAAAAACATTTAAAAAAAAAACCCCTTTTTAAAAAAACCCCTTAATTTTTTCCCCCAAGAAAAAACACAAAATAATTTAAACCCCAAAACACCAACCCTGTCCTCAGGCCCAAACCCCCAAAAACCCAATTTTTGTTTTTCGCACAATTCCTAAATTTTGACCCAGATTTAAAATTGTTGGGCCATTTTTTAAAAAAAAACCCAATTCTCCCCCCCTCCACTCCCCTCCCCCCCCTCCTTTTCCTTTCAAAACACAGCCCCCGGGAAACTTTTTCCCTTTTTCCCCGGGCTGTTCCCCCTTTTGGTCGAGGGGGAAAAAAAGGGCCTGGTGCCTCTTTTTTCATCCTTAAGTTTTCCTTTTAAGAATATAAAAAAAGGGAAATTTTAAAACCAAGGAAATTGGGGAAAACCCCAGGAAAAAACCCGGGACAGGCTGGGGAAGGGAGGACGGACGGGGAAGGGGGGCCCAAGGGAGGAAAAGGGAGGGGGGGAACCAAAAATAAAACAAAACAAAAGGGAAAAAGGGGGGAAAAAGGCCCAAACGGGCAAAGGGGGGAAAAAAAACCAAAAACCAATTTGAAAAATTTTAAAAATAAATTCCAACACTTGGCGCCATGTTTCCCCAATTGGTTTTTAATTTTCCAAAAGGCTGGCCAATTTTACAAAAAAGGCCCACACACCACACCAACCAAAAAAAAAAAACAAACCACAAAACACAAACCACAAACAAACACACAAACACACACAACAAACAAACAAAAAACCCCAAACAACACCCACAAACCAAACACAAAAAAAAAAACCAAAACAAAAAAACCCAGGGGGTTCATGGGGCCCGTTCACCGTTTTTCCCAAACCCGTTTGAAACCCAATTTCCAAAACCCTTTTTATTTTTTTTCTTTCCCTTTTTTCCCTTTATTTGCCAAAAATTAAGGTTTCCTTAAAACCAAAAATAATACTTTTTAAAAATTAAACAATTTAAATTAAACACATTTTCCTTAAATTTTTGCCAAAAACCCCCTTTCAAAATAGAAACAACACAAAATTTTTTTTAAAACACCGCCCCGGAAAAAAAACACTTTCCTTTGCCTTTTTTAACCGTGGGGAAACTCTTTTGCAAAATTTTAAAAATAAAAAAAACACAGGTGTTCCCAAAAAAAGGGAACTTTTCTGCTGCCCCCTTGTCCTCGGGCCCCCCTAAAAAAAACCCTAAAAAACCCTTAACCCCCAATTAAAACTTTAACCAATTTTAATTTGACCCAAATTTTTAAAACAAAAACCCCCATTCTTTTGGTCCCTTTTTTTCCCCCACTTTTCTTTTTTTTTGCCCCTGTATTGGCCTTTTTTCCCTATTTTTTGGTTTGGGAAAAAAATTTTAAAAAAAAAACCCTTATTTTGTTTAAATAATTTGTTTGATTTTTTAAAGAAAATTTTAAAATTTTTAAAATATTTTAAAAGGGGGAAAGGAGGAAAGGGTAAAAGTAAAAGGGCGGAAAAGGACAGGCCCCCCAAAGGGAGGGGGACCGGGCCCCCAGAAAAAAAAAAAAGGGGGGGAGGAACAAAAACCCCAACAAAGGGGCCAAAACAAAAGGGGGAAACGGGGGGGGAAAGGGGGAAAGGGGGGAAACCACAAGGGGGAGGGGGGTTAAGGGAAGGGGTACTTAATTTTTAAACCCCCCAAAATAACCATGTTGGTCTTTGGGTTCCCCAATTGCAAAACGGCCGGGGGTAATTTATTTAAAGCAATTAGGAAAGGGGCCTACTAATTTTTTCAAAAGGAAAAGGTAAAAAATTAAGGGAAAAAATTTAATCATTTAGGGCAAAGTGTTTTTATTAAAACTTTTTCCATTGCAATTTTATAGTTGAAAAAAATCCCCCATTTAATTATTTACCCCGGAAACCATAGGGGGAGGGAAATGAAAACCTTTAAACAAATAAGCCCAAAATTGCAAAAAAATCCTTTTTTTTTCCAACAAAACAACTTAATTTTTAAAAACCTCTTTTTTTTTTTTTTTCAAAATTCGGCCCCTTCCCAATTTTGGGAAAAAATTTGGGAACCCCAAAAAACAAAAATTTAAACATTTTAAAAAATTTTTAAATTAAACATTTTATTTGGTTTTTAAAACCTAAGAAATTTTTTTCCAAAAAAATTTTTTTAAAACCCAAAATTAAACAAATCCCCAAAGGGGTTTTTGGGTTTGGAAGGGGGGACCGGGGGAAGGTTTCCGGGGGTTTTAAAAGGGGGAAAAAACCCAGGTGAAAAAGGGACTAAGGGGGGGTTTTGCAGGTGGAAAGGAAAAACCAGGGGGGTTGGGGTTAAGTTTGGAAAGGAAAACATTCGTTGGTTTTTTAAACTTTTTTTTTTTTTAAAAAAACTGTAATTGATTACTAAGGGTTTTGGGAAAAAATTTTAAAAAAAGGAAATATATGTTTTTAATTTTTAAATTTTTGGTTAAAATTTAAACCCTTTAAATAAGGGGAAACGGAAAAGAAAGGAAATTTAAAGGGAAAGGAAAAAATCTTTCCCCCCTTTTAAATTGGGTTTTTTCATGCGGGGTTTTTCCTTTACCTTTTCTTTTATCCCGCACTAAAAAATTAAAATTGGGAAAAATTGAAAACCCCAAAAATTTTGGGGGCCACAAACAAAAAAAGGAATTTTAAATGGAATTTGGAAAAAACCCTAAAACGGGAGAAGAAGGGTAAAAAATTTTTTAGAAAAAACCTAAAAACTAAGAATTTAAATTTAGTTAAACCAAAAGGAAAAAGGGTTAAAAAAAAATTTGAAAGGATTTAAAGAAAAAAGGGGTTTATTAAGAAAAATTTTTTAGGCTAAGGAATTCCTTTGCAAAAAGGGGAAAACACAAAAAAGATCCCCCTGGTAAAAAAAATTGATGAATTTTAATTTTTAATCTAAAATAAAGAAAATTTAAAAGTTTAAAAAAAATTCAAAAAAGTTTTTCAAAAAATTTGTGTAAAATTAAAGGGTTAAAAGCAAATGTTGGGAAGGGGGGTTTTTAAAAACCCCAAAGAAAAAAATTTTTGGAGGAAAAAAATTTTTGGGGGACCCAAATAGGAAGGGAGACAAAAAATTGAAAAAAGAATGGAAAAGGGTAAAAAAAAGAAAAAATTGAAAAATTTTGGGCCATCTGGGTGGGGAAAAAACAGAAAATGAAAAGGAAGAAAAGGAGGGGGAAAAATTTTGAACTTAATGGGGGGGGGCTAGGTGAAAAAGGAGGGGGCCAAGGGGGGAAACTAAAAGGGGAGGGGTTGGGGTTTTGGGGGGGGAAAGGCCCAATTAAAAATTTGGGCTAACGGGGGGGTTTTCAAAAAAGGAATTTAAAAGGAGTGAAGGGGGAAAAAGTTTGGCCCCAAGGAAAGGATCAAATAAAAGTTAAAACCCTTTAAAATGCCAAGGGGTTTTTGGAGGGAATTGGGAAAAATTTTTGGAAGGAAATAAAAAGGTTGGGGATTTTAAATTGCCCCCAAAGGGGAAAAGGAGGGCGGAAATGGAAAATAAGGAAAAACCGGTAATGCCTAAAAAGGATTCCCAAAAACCATAGCGGAACGGCCCTTTTTATTTTTTGGAAACCCTGGAAAAATTGATTAAATTTAAAAAGGAAAAACAATAAGGTGAAATAAGGTTTTTAAATAGGGGGTTTTAGGAAAAAAAAAAATCCCAAAAAAATGGTTTTTAAGGGGGACGGGGAAATTTTAGAAGGGTATAAACAAAAATGGGGGGTTTCTGAATTGAAAAAGTAAAGGGCCGTATGTAAAAGAAAGGGTGAAATTAAAAAGGAGGGGAAAAAAAAAGATAAAAACCCGGGGGAAAAGAATTGGAAAAGGGAAAATTAAAGGAAAAAAAGGGTTTTAAAAGGGAATTAAAAAAAAAATCATGTTTTAAAATTTTTGAAAAAAATTCCAACTTTTTGGAGGGAATAAAATGAAAAAGGGAAAAACTTTTGGGAAAAATTTGGGGTTTAAATTTTGGAAGGGGGAAAAAAATTTGGGGGAAAATTTATGGAAAAGGAAAAAAAAGGGGGGGGATTAAAAGGGTTTGGGGTTTTTAAATTTTGGGAAAAAAGATAAAAAAAAGCAAGTTTTTCCAAAAAGCAAATTAAGGAAGGTAATTTTTAAAAAAGGGGCCTTCAAAATATATAACCCACAAAG
The DNA here is from genome assembly GCA_036178185.1 of Liparis tanakae. Lineage (NCBI taxonomy): Eukaryota > Metazoa > Chordata > Actinopteri > Perciformes > Liparidae > Liparis > Liparis tanakae. The sequence continues at coordinate 8,589 of JAYMGU010000341.1, forward strand.
GAAAAAATTTAAAACCCTTTAAAAAATTTTGGGTTTGGAAAACAAATGAAAAGGATCCATGGTTACTTTATTAAAAATTTTGGGGGGAAAATTTTAAAGGAAAGTTTGAAATATAATAAGGTTTGGGGGGGGGTGGGAAAGTAAAAGCTGGGAAAAAAGGGGCCTTTATATTTGATTAAAAAAAAGATCTAAAAAAAATTAAAGGGGTGGTTTAAAGGGTCAAAAATATTTGCAAAAAAAAATTAAATAAAATTAAATATCAGGAAATGAGAAAAATAAAACCGGGGGTTTTAAAAAAAATCCCAGGCTTAAAATTTACATAAAATTTAGGAAAACCCGGGTTTAAAAAAAAGGGGGGGGGTTTTTTGGCTTTAAAAACCTACTTGGGGAAAAATTTAAAAAAGGGCCTTTTTGGGGCATAAAAGAAATTAAAAAGGTAAAAGGGAAGAAGAGGGAGAAAAACCCGGAGGAAGGGGGACGGGGAAAATTTAAAAAAATAACATTAAAAAAATTTTTTTCCTAAGTCAACGGGGTTTTATTAAAAAAAAAAAGCGGGGTTACATTTTTTGGTGGGATCCTTTGGGAAGGGGCAAATGGGTTCTTAAAAAAAAAAAAGAACCAAAAGGAAAGAGGGGGTTTAAAAAAGGGGTTTAAAAATTTTTCAGAAAAAACAAAAAAAGTTTTTACGGGGAAAAAATTAGGTTAAAAAAATTTTGGGGGTAAAAATTAAAAATTTTAATTTTTGGGGCAATTTTAAAAGGGCCAAATTTGTAATTTTAAAAAATAGGGTAAAAAAATGAAATTAAGAGGGGGTGGGGAAGGGAAAGGGGGGCGTAATTTTTTTAAAAACCTAAATTTGGTTTAAAAAGATTTTAAGGTTAATTTTTGTTAGATCCGAACTCATTGCAAAAACTTAAAAAATTAAATTTGGGGAAAGAGAAATCCTTTTTTTAAAAACCCCCAAACTGATACAGGTTAAATGGGGTTTTAAATTTGGGGGGTTGGAAATTGGGCCTTCGGGGGGGGGTTTAAAAGTAAAAACATCCCAAATAAGGAAAAAAACCCCGGGTGAAAAGGGAGAGGGAAAGCAAAATTTGGTAAACAAAAAGTAAAAATTTTTAAATTAAAATTAAAAAAAGGTTTGGCCCCAGTAAGGGAAACCCCGGGGGAAAGAGGCGGGGGGTTTTAAAAAGAAAGAAAAGGGTGGGGGAAAAAGAATGTGCAAAACAGAAAACCGCATTAAAAAGGGCTACCCCCGGGGCCCCACGGGGAAAAGAATTTTTGGGAAAATAAGGGGAAAGCGGGGAAGTGGGGTTTAAATTTTAAAAGGTAAAAGTTTCAAAATTTTTATGATTGCACAAATCAAAAAGGTTTGATAAAAGGAAACGGGGGAAAACCCGGAGGGAATTTTGCAGATGGTCTATTTAAGTTCCGAAACCCCATTCAAAGCCTTTTGCAATGTAAAGAAACTGTTTAAGGACAAATTGGGTTTTAAAAAGGTTTGGTTTTTTTTTGGGTTGGGGGTTAAAAAAATTTGGGGTTTAAAACCCAAAAGAAGGAAAATTAATAAAATAAATAAATTTATAAATAAAAGGGGGTTTTATTAAATTGGGTTTTTAAAAAATGTTGGTTTAAAAGGGAAATTTTAAAGTGGGGGAAAATTTTTTGGATTGAAGGGGGAAAAAGGAAGGAAACCCCATCCAAAGGGGGGTTTTGGGGCCAGCTTTTGGGTTTACTTTTGGTAAAAATAAAAGAAGGAAAAAGTGGTTTTGGGGGAAAGGGGTGCCGCCTGGGGGTTTTTTAGGGTCCCATTTCTTGGGAAAGGGGGCCACTTTGGAACCCTTCTGGGGAAAAGGGAATACTTTGGGTCCGGGTTAAATGTCTCGGGAAAACTCCGTTGGGGCAAAAGCCCTTGCATAATCCAAATCCGGAAGGAGAAAGGCCGGTTATTTAGCCATTGGTTCGTTTTTTTTGGGTAATAGGGAAACTAGGGTAAATTTTTTAAAAATTTTAAATTTTTTTTAAAGGTGTGCGTGTTTTTTTGTTAAAAATTTGGGGTTTTAAAGGGTTTAATTTTTTTTTTAAGGGGGTTTTTTTTGGTACTTTTGGCTCTACCAAAAAGGGGCAAAAAACCCCAAACCGGTTTTTTCCCCCTTAATTGAAAAAAAGGGGGCTTTCCCCACTTACGTTTTTGGGGGTTGGGAAAAAAAGGAACTTGGCGGGGGAAAAAGGAAGTTTCTAAAAAAATAGAATATTTGGGGCTTTTAAATTCTCTTTAATCCTTTAAATTAAAAGCCCGCCGCCCCAAAAACTCCCGGCAAAAAAAAAAAAACCGGGGAAAAATTGGTTTGTTTGGGAAATTAATAAATGGGGTTCCCCAATTTTTTGGTTTGCGGGGAAAGAATGCAGGGAAAAGGGAAAACTTTTCCCTTTTTGGCCCGGGTGTGGGGGTTTTGATTTTTTTCGCTAACAAAAAATTTCCCCCCGGACCCAACCACCCTTTTAACCCCCCCCGGCAAGGGCCAAAAAAAATCTTTTAAAGGGGCAAAAAATTTGGAAAAAAAACCCAATAATTTGATTTTAGTAAAAATTTTTTTATTTTGGGGAAAAAAGGGGGCTTGATGCAGTGTAAAAAAATTTCATGTATTCGCGTGGTGTGGGGTTTTGGTGTTAGGTTAACAAAATTTTGGGAAAAACCCCCCATAAAAAAAAAAAAAGCCGGGCAAAAAAAAAAATTTGGGAAAAAAAATTAACCCTGGAAAAAAATATTGGAATTAAAAATTTTTATTTTTTTTTAAAAAAATTGGGGTTGGGAAGTTTAAAAGTTTTGAAGCTGAAAAATTTTAAAAAACCCCAAAAATTGGCTGAAAAAATTTGAAAAAGTAAATGCGGGGAAAAAAATAGGTAAAAAATAAAAAATAAAATTTTTTTTTAGGTTGAAAAAAGTGGAAAAAGGAAATTTTTTAATTCCCTGGGGGGAAATTAAAAGGGGTTTAAATTGAAAAATTTGAAAAGAAATGAAAAAAAATAGAAAATGGCTGAAAAAAAAATTTAAAAAGAATAACCCCGGGAAAAATAAAAAAAATTAAAAAATTTGCAAATTTTGGGCTGAAAATTTTTTGTTGGAAGTTTAAAATTAAGCTGAAAATTTAAAAAAAAAAATTTGTTTAAAATTTGAAAATGGTTTTTTCTAAAAAAGCAAAAATTTAAAAATAATAGTTAAAACTGAAAACTGAAATGAATGGGGCCAAAGGAAATTGGGGAAATAAAAATGTTTAAATTTTGAAAGTTAAATAAAAAACCCTGAAAATCTTAAATTGGTTTTCTTTAAAAATTCTAAATATGAACATTTTTAAAAATTTTTTAAAAGTTTTTTTTTTGGGAAACATAAAAAAAATGTGAACACTTTGGCGAACAAAGCTTAAATCTGAAAAGGAATTTTTCCAAAACTTTTGGGTTTTACCAAAAAAAACTATTCAAAACCCCAAAAATTAGGAACTAAAAAGGTTGGGCCCAAACGTTTGGGTTTTTTTTTAATTTTTGGGGTTTTAAAATGGGGCCGGGGAAAAGCTTCCAAAAGGTTTCTCTTTTTCCCCATAAAAATTGGGGGTTTTTTCCCTGGCAAAAGGGTCGTGTTGAAAATTTAAAAGGTTGGGAAAACCAATTTGTGTAATTTATTTTTAAAGCAAATTGAAGGAACCGTGTACGACAAGCAAAAAAAATTTTCTGATAAAAACCTTAAAAATTTTGGGTTTAAAAGAAAACCCAAAATTTTCACCAAAAGTTTTCCAAATAAATTGTGGGAGGTTGGGTTATTCTTTTCTTTAAAAGGGGCCGTTAAACTTTGGAAAGTCCCAAAGAAAAGGTTTAAATTTTTAAAAATACGGGGGAAAATTAAAGAGCTTTTTCAAAACAAACTTAAATAACGGTTATTTTTTAAAATTTTAGGTAACTTTAAATAAAAAAGGGAAAGATTTTTTTTGCTAATTTAAATTATGCCTAAAAAAGGGGCTTTTGGGTTGAAAAAATTTTAAATTTGAAAAAAATTTCTCTCCATTGGAACATTTTTAAAATTCCCCAAAAAAAAAAAAAAATTTTAAAAATTTAAAAGATAAAAAATTTAAAAACTTTAATAGCTGAATTTTGAACTTTAAAAAAAAATGGTGTTTTGCTAAAAATTATGGATATTTAAGCTTTTTTTTAAAATTGGGGAAGTTTTTCTCCCAAAGGCCCCTTTTGAATTTAAAAAAAAAAAAAAAAATTTAAATTTTAAAAAATAAAATTTGAAAAATGAAAAACCCAAGGCCTTCTAACTGGGAAAAAATGGGAATTTCTAAAATTTGGAATGGTTTTAAAAAGGGAAATTTTTTGAAGGGAAGAAGAAAAAAAGGGGGAAAAAAATAAAAAAAAACTAAAAAAATTTCCCTTTTCCTGCTAAAAAGGGGGAATTTTCTAAAATTTGGGAAGGGGAAAAAAAAATAGCTAAAATTTGAAAAAGTAGAAAACAAAAAAAGCGGAAAAATAAAAATAAAAACTGAAAATGTTTCCGGGGAAAAATGGGGGAAATGTAAAAGTTTGAAACGGGAAAATAAAAAATTTAATTTAAATTTGAAAAAGTGAAAATTTCTAAAAAAGCTGAAATATGAAATGAATAACTAAAAATTTTAAAAGTGAAATATGAAATGAATAACAAAATTTTGGGAAAAAAATTTAAATTTTAAATGAATAATTGAAAATGTCTGGAAATAGCTGAAATTTAAAATTTAAGCTAAAAATTTTTTTTTTTTAAAAATTGAAAAATTTAAAAATGGCTGAAAAATTAAAATAGGCTGAACATCCCCAAAACATCTAAACCCTTATGGATTTTTTTTTCCTAAAAAAAGCATTTTTTAAAAAACCCTGCCCAAAAAAAACATGTCAAATCCCCAAAATAGTAGAATCAATAGAGGGGAAAAGGGAATTAGGCGAGCACCCTAATACTATTCATCTGTCTGTAAATTTAAAATTTGGGCCTATTTCTCCTCTTTTCCCTGTAAAAAAAAGTAGTGAGATGTATTATTGAGGTCAGTTTGCCCCGTCTGGTCCTCCGTGTTGAAAAACTTATCGGGACAGGGGCTCTCCCCCTTCCCTCCTGTTGATTTTTAAACGAAAGCGCTGCTTAAAGCTCCTGAAGGCAGTTTTTCCTTTGGATTTCTTAAAAAACACCCTGTGAATCTTCAGAACTTGACAGAATACTAAAACTCAACCCGAAAAAAGTAACGTGATTTTGAGAGGCAAAAAGGCTTTGTAAACCCAAAATGCCCTTAAATATTTTTTAGGTTGAAATGAGATTTAAAATCCCCTTTTAAAAAAAATGCTCCGTTTCTTAAAAAAGTTAAAAAAAGGCGCTCAAATTATAATGGAATGGGGAAAACCCGGACTTCTACTTTCTTTAAAAGGGCTTTTGGGGAAATCTAAGGAAACTGTTGGACCCAAAGTCACATGCCCCCCCAAAGCACAAGTTTCCCCTACACTTTACCACAACATTATGTTCAAAGTAAAATTGGGGCCCGTGGTCCGAAAAAAAATCTTTTTCCTTAAAAATTCTAAAGCACCCTGCACTCTGCAAATGACATCACAGCTCTAGTTTTCCCACACACACACCCATTGTAAATGCTCAGGGGGGCAAAAAAAACACATAAAAACTAAAATAATAAAAATTAAATAACTATAAAAAGAAATAAAAAGGGGTAAAAAAAGTTATACCCTAACACATTTTCAACTTTTTAAACGGGGGTTGTGTATTTAGCTGAATGTATGCCGATATATTAAGTTTTTAAAAAGTTGAACAAGTTGAAGCGGATTTGAAGATTTCTCAAATTGGATCCCATTCATTATTTATTCCATAAAAAATTAAAAATTTTGGGAAAAAAGAAAAAAAAATATTTGAAAATATACAGTAAAAATGAAGGCTATCTGAACAAAAAGGAAAAAAATAATTGTGAATTTGCTGAAAATATAAAAGATATTAAGTTTTTTTAAAATTGAAGTTTTTTCCCCCAAGGAACTGATAAATTTTAAAAAATAACAAAAAAATATTTAAATATATAAAAATTTTTGAAACATTTGAAACATAAAAAATACTGCCATTCTAAGTTTTGGAAGAAGCTGAATTTTAAATATTTGAATGGTTTAAATGGCTGAATAAAAAAGGGAGTAGAAGAGGGACAAAAAAAATGGAAAGGGAAATAGAAAAAAAAAAAAGTTTAACTAAAAAATGCTTTTCCTGCTGAAAAGGGGCTTTTGGAATTTAACATCTGAAAGCTTGAAGCTGAAAAGAAAAAAACTAAATTGGTAAAAAAGGGTTTTTAAAAAAATTTTTAAAAAAAAGTCTGAAATATGAAATGAGTAGTTGAAAAAGTCTGGAAATACAAATAATAACTGAAAATAGCTGAAATATGAAATGAATAAGTGAACATTTCTGGAAAAAAGCGGGAAATATAAAATGAATAAGTGAAAATGTCTGGAAAAGCTGAAATATTAAATGAATAACTGAAAATAGCTGAAATATTAAAATGAAAAAAAAGCTGAAAATCTTAAATATAAAAATAAATTTAACTAAAAATTTGGGAAATAGCTGAACATGTCTGAAATTAGCTGAATTTTTTTTTTAAAGTTGGACATAAAAAATAGCTGCCAACATCTTAAATAGGCTAAACGTAAGCTTAAAAAATCAAAACATATGGTTTTTTTTTTCTACAAAAAATTTTTAAACCCTGTCAAATAAAAAAAGGGAAATCACCAAAAATTAGAATCAATAGAGAGGAAAGATTAGCGACAGCGGATATATTTGTTTTTTTTCTGGGTTAAATGAAAACCTGAAAACTCAACATTGGTTCTCTTCTAATATCTCTCCATATATAAAAAAGCCTCCTTGCGCCCCCTGCCACCGCACAAACCGTTGGTCTTTTGTTTTTTCCAATGTATGGGGGGAAAAGGCCCTGTTTTTTTTGTGTGTGTGTGTGTGTGTGTGTGTGTGTGTGTGTGTGTGTGTGTGTGTGTGAGATCCCCCAATTACCCCTTGTGAAGCACCTGTGAGGAGAGACGGGCAGCTCTGAATCTGATGAAAGCAACCTGTCAGAACATTTTTTGGGTTTTTTTTAAGTTGGAATAGCTTAAAATAGCTAATTTTTAAATTTTAAAATTTGGGCTGAACAAAAGCTTAAACATCTGAACATATGGTTTTTTTTCCCCGACAAAAGCATTTTTTAAAACCCTGCCCAAATAAAACATGATCAAATCCCCAAAAATAGTAGAATCAATAGAGGGGGAAAGGTTGAGCGAGCAGGGAAAGGTTTGTTTTTTTTCTGGGTTAAATGAGGCCTGAAAATTAAAAGGTGGTTCTTTTCCCAAATTATCTCTCTTTTATAAAACCCCCTTTGACCTGCCACACACACCGTTGATCTGTGTGGGGCTTGCAATGTATGATAAACAAAATTTTTTGTGTGTGAGACCCCCCACTTTTAAACCCTAATTGAAGCACCTGTGGAAGTGAGAGACACAGCTCTGAATCTGAAAAAACAACCTCCCCAGAAAATTGGATCTGAGGGGAAACTATAACTCTGACCCAAAAAACGTCCACTTAGGGCCCCAAAGGGCTTGTGTGAACGTTCATATCCTTAAATATTTTTTAGGTTAAAAAAGGGGGGTATAGTCGCAGTTTAGAAAATGCTCCTGTTTGCTTAAAAAAAAAGGTTGAAAGGCGCCCCAAAATCCCAATGGGGGTGCCCCGGGGCAAAAAAAAGTGGACTTCCCCCCTTTTTAAAGGCTTCACCCCGGTCTGGGGAAACTGTTGGTTTCCCCAAAAGTCACATCCCCTACAACAAGCACAAGTTTCCCCTACTACTTTTCAAAAAAATATGTCTAAAGTAATAATTGGGCCGTAGTAAAGTTATATACAAATTTTTTTTTCCGCGTCCTGCGACCCTGACGCAGCGTTTTGCACTCTAGAAAGGCGCCCGCCCCTAGACTTCCCCACACACCCCCTTTTGAAACCTCAGGACGGAAAAAAACACATAAAAACTAAAAAAATTTAAATTAATTTTATACAAGATATAAAAAGAAGATGAATTAAAAAAAGTTATAGCTAACACCTTTTTCCTTTTTTAAACGGGGGGTGTATTTTTGGCTGAATGTATCCCTTTATAGTAAGTTTTTAAAAGTTGAACAAGTTGAAGCAGATTTAAAAAGATTCTCTAAATTGGACCCCATTCATTATTTTTTTCCCATAAAAAAAATAATAATTTGAAAATGTAAAAAAAAGAAAAAAATTTTTGGGTTTACAGTAAAAATAAAATATCTGAACATGGGAAAAAAAAATAAATTGCTGAATTTGCTGAAAATGAAAAAATACTGTAAGCTTTTAAAATTGAAGATTTCCCGAAGGGAACTGATGAATTTAAAATAACAAAAAAAGTATTTAAATATATACAAATTTGAAACTTTTGGGAAACTTGAAAAGTAATGCCATTCAAATATAAGAAAGCTAAATTTTTTTAAATATTTGAATGGTTTAAATAACTGAATATATAAAGGGGAGAAGAAGGGACAAAAAGGTCGGGAAGAAATAGAAAAAAAAAAGTTTTAAAAAAGGGAAGAAAAAGAACAAGAGTTGGACTGCTGAAGCTTTCCCAACTAATAAAAGACAAAAAAAAAAAGGTTGGACTGCTGAAGCTTTCCCAAACCTAATAATTTATTAAAAAAAACCAAGAACAAGGTTGGACTGCGGGAAGCATTTCCAATTTAAAAGGGTTTATTAAAGAAGACAAAACAAGGGGGTTGGACTGCTGGAAGCTTTCCCAAACTAATAAAAAAATTTTATGTTTTTTTGTACTTTTTTTTGGGTAGAGAACTTGTTCAGTGTAAAAAGAAAACTTCATGTAGTCTCTGTGGTTTTGAATGTTAAAGGGTGTGTGTTCGGTGAACACAATTTCCGGGAGTTCAAGCCCCCAAGTGCCCAAAAAATTTTCAACCCTTTCCCCAGAGAAAAAATAAATCTTTTTAAAAAGTCAAGCCCTGGAAAAAAAAATATTGGAATAATAAATTGACATTTTTTTTGGAAAAAGAACTTGATGGAGTGTGAAAAAAAATTTCCCATTAGTTGCTGTGGGCGTATTGGGTTGAAGTGTGTTTGGGTTGACCCATAATGTCCGGGGTTTCCCAAGCCCAGCCAGTGACCAAAAAAATCAAGCCTGGCATTGACAAAAAAAATCTTGAAAAAAAGTCAAGCCCGTGGAAAAAATATTGGAAAAAAAACAGGAAAATAATAAAGTGAACTTTTTGTAGTTTGCGGGCGTGGGGGGGGTTGAAGTGTGTTTTAAAGCTGAACACAATGCCCTGAGTTAAACCCCATTGCCCAAAAAAAAATCAAACCCCGGCAATGACAAAAAAAAATCTTAAAAAAAAAAAGTAAAGTCTGGGAAAAAAAATATTGGAATAAAAATAATAAATTGAATTTTATGTTTTTTGTACTTCGGGTTTTGGAAAAACTTGATGCAGTTTAAAAGGAAATTTCATGAAATTGGCGTAGTGGGTTGAAGTGTGTGTTAAATTGAACCAATGTAAAGGTTCAACCCCCCCTTTTGCCCCAAAAATCAAGCCCTGGCAGTGAAAAAAAAAAATTGAAAAAAGTAAACCCTGGAAAAAAATAATATTGGAATAATAAATATAATTTTTCTTTTTGTATTTTTTAGTTGGGTAAAAAGAACTTGATGCAGTGTAAAAAAATTTCCCAAGGGGAAGTCTCTGGGGCCCCGGGAATGTTGAAGTGTGTGTTAGTTTTAAAACACTATGTCCTGGAGTTCAAGCCTGCCATTAAACCAAAAAAGAAATCAAGCATTAGCAGTGAAAAAAAAACTTGAGAAAAGTCAGCCCTGAAAAAAAAAATATTGGAATAATAAATTGAATTTTATGCTTTGTATTTTTGGTTGGAAAAAAGGCTTGATGGAGTGTAAAAAGGTTCTTCATGTATTTGCTGGGGGTAGTGGGTAAAGTGCGTGTTCCTGAACCAATGTCCTAAAGTTCAAGCCCTGCCTTGCCCAAAAAAAACAACCCCTTTGGGCAGTGAAAAAAGGGGCAAAAAAATAGGCAACCCCTGAAAAAAAAAATATTGGAATAATGAATTAAATTTTTTATTTTTTTTTGGTTGGAGAAAAGAACTTGACTAAAGGAAAAACTTCATGTATTTGCGGGGGGGCCCTTGGTTTGTTAAACCCTGTGATTGGTGAACACAGTGTCCTGATTTCCCAACCCCCCGCCATTGCCCAAAAAATTAAAACTCTGTCATTGAAAAAAAAAAGTCAAGCCCTGTGCAAAAAAAATTTGGAATAATAAATTTAATTTTTGCTTTTGTATTTTTTGGTTGGAGAAAAGAACGATGGAGTGTGAAAAAAATTACATGTTTTTTCCTTGGCTTAGAAAGGGGAAATTTGTGTGTTCGGTGAGCATAATTTTCCGGGGTTTTAAAGTCCAGCCAGTAAAAAAACCCAAACCCTGGCATTGCCCAAAAAATCTTGAAAAAAGAAAACCCCCTGGGAAAAAAAATATTGGAATAAAAACAGGAAAATATTAAATTAAATTTTTTTATGTTTTTGTATTTTTGGTTGGAAAAAAGGGGGAAACTTGATGCAGTGTGTTTTCTTGATTCTCTCGGCTTAGTAAGTTAAAGCGTTTTTTAAGGGGGGCACAATGTCCGGGGTTTCCCAGAAGTTCATTAATTGACCAATAAAATCTAGCCAGGCAGTGGCAAAAAAAAATTGAAAAAAATAACCCCCCTTTTAAAATTTTTTTGAATAAAAAAATTAATTTTTATCTTTTGTACTTTTGGTTGCGAAAAAACTTGATGAAATTTAAAAGGAAACTTCATGTATTTGCTGGGGGCGTAGGGGGTTTTGGAAGTGTGTTTAGGGAACATAATGTCCTGGGCTCAGTAAAAGAAACCCAACCCCGGCAGTGAAAAAAAAATCTTAAAAAATAAAAGGGCAAATAAATATTGGAATAAAAACGGGGAAAATAAAAATAAATTTTTATGCTTTGTATTTTTGGTTGTAGAAGAGAACTTGATGCAGTGTAAAAAAGAAATTTTCCCTTAGTCTCTGTGTCTTAGTAATTTGGGAAGGTGTGTGTTTGGTAAACACTATCCCCTTGTTTCAAGCCTGCCATTAAAACAAATAAATCAAGCATTGGCAGAGAAAAAAAAAAACTTGGCAAAAAAAGAGTTTTATTATTTTTACATTTTAAATATTTTTAAAAAAAAACCCAATAACATCACGACAAAACAGCTTTTTTTAAAAACAGATCACTGAAAACAAAAAAAATAACATAATGTGAACATACAAAGGGGTCACATCTTTTTTTTTTTTTTTGAATATTTTTTTTTTCCAAAATTTTTTAATGAAAGGCACATTACATTAAACATTACAGAAAATAAAAATACAAATATCCCATAAGTAGATGAAATAAAACAAATTTAAAAATAAAAAAAGTAAATATTTAAATTTCCCCCCACCCAAATACAAATAAAAAATAAAAAAAAGGTTTTTGCATAGGAGGGCCGGCACAAAAGAGACACCTCAATGACACAAATGCATAATATTATTCAGAGCTCAAATAGTTACAGTTCTATGGAAAGGGGGGTTAGTGATTTCCCCTTTTTCCCCCAAAATAAGGCTGCCAGATTTTCAAAAATAACTTGTATTTCTTTCTAAGCCCTATATGTGTTTTTTTTTAAAGGGGGGGTTTTCCAACTGTTCTTTTCCCAAAGACCATCTGTCGATGGGGGGGGGAACCCAGACCAAGTCATTGCTACCCTTTTCCCTTCCCCACATAAGAATTTCTGCAAATTTATTTGGAAAAAAAATCTTGAAAAAAAGTCGAGCCCTGGACAAAAATTTTGGAAAAATAAATTGAATTTTATGGTTTTTTTTACTTTTTTTTGGGAAAGAAACTTGTTTTAGTGTAAAAAGGGAAATTTTCATGTAGTTGCTGTGGTGTAGTAGTTAAAGGGTCGTGTTGGGTTGAACAAATTGTCCGGGGTTTCCCAAACCTGCATTGCCCAAAAAAAAATCAACCCCCGGCGGTGACAATAAAAATCTTGAAAAAAAGTCAAGCCCCGGGTCAACAAAATATTTTAAAAAAAAACGGGAAAATAAAAAATTGAATTTTATGCTTTTACTTTTGGTTGGAGAAAAAACTTGATGCAGTGTGAAAAGGCTTCAAGTAGTTGCTGGGGTTTGTAGTGGGTTAAAGGTGTGTGTTTTGAACACAATGTCCTGAGTTCAAGCCCGCCATTGCCCAAAAAAACAAGCCCTGGCAGTGACAAAAGAGAACTTGAAAAAAAAAGGAAGCCCTGAAAAAAAAAAATTTTGGGAAATTTGGGTTGAATTTTTATGTTTTTTTGGTTGGAAAAGAACTTGACTCAATGTGAAAAACTTCATGAAATTTGCTGGGGGCTGGTTTGTTGAACTTAATTGATTTTAAACACAGTGCCCTGAGTTAAAACCCCGCCATTGCCCAAAAAAATTAAAACTCTGTCATTGAAAAAAAAAAGTCAACCCCTTTTAAAAAAATTTGGAATAAAAAATTTTAAATTTTTTATGTTTTTTGTACTTTTGGTTGGAAAAAGGCGTGGGTGTGAAAAGGAAATTACATGTTTTTGGGCTGTGGCTTAGTAAGTTAAAAGTGTGTGTTTCGGTGGGGGCATTTCCTGGGTTCAAGTCCAGCCAGTGCCCAAAAAAATAAAACCCTGGCATTGGAAAAAAAAAAATCTTGAAAAAAAACAACCCCTGGGCAAAAAAATATTGGAATAAAACAGAAAATATTAAAATTAATTTTTTATGTTTTTGTACTTTTGGTTGGAGAAAAAAAACTTGATGCAGTGTTTTTTTCTTGTATTTCTCGGCAAGAAAGTTAAGGCGTTTTTAAAGGTGAACACAATTCCTGGGTTAATTTCCCGCCAGTGACCAATAAAACCCTAGCCAGGCTGGCAATAAAAAATTGGCCAAAAGTCAACCCCCGCTAAATTTTTTTTTGGAATAATAAATTAATTTTTTATCTTTTGTATTTTTGGGTTTTGCGAAAAAAACTTGATGCAGTGTGAAAAGGAAACTTCATGTATTTGCTGTGGCGTAGTGGGTTGAAGTGTGTGTTCGGTGAACATAATGTCCTGGGTTCAAGCCTGCCATTCAGCAAAAAAATCAAGGCAGGAAATGACAATAAAAATCTTGAAAAAAAGTCAAGCCCCGGGCTAAAAATAATGGAATAAAAATACTAAATTGAATTTTTATGCTTTTTTTACTTTGGTTGGAAAAAAACTTGATGCAGTGTGAAAAAAAACTTCATGTAGTGGGCTGGGGGCGTGTGGTATAGTCTTTTTGTTTGCTCCCTTTGGCTGTGTTTTTTTTTCCTTTTCTGTAAAAACATTTTTGTAAACCTTTTTTTAAAAAGTGCTATAAAAAATAAAGTTTTTTTTTTTTCCCGACTTGGGGCCCCGACATTTTTAAAAGTTGCGGGGGGCTTTGAACTCTGGGCGGGACTTAAGTGTGGGGCTCTCCCCCCACACACCTCCCCAAATGCCCCGACCCTGCAGACTTTTAAATTGATTCCCTGTAAATTTCACGTTATGAGAAAACTCCTCCAGACACACACACACACACACACACACACACACACACACACACACACACACACACACAAAATTTGTTAATCTGGGCTAAAATGTTTTAAAACCCACACATGTATGTTTAACCCGTTAACACAGCTGGTGTGAAAAGAAATGTTACATTTGCTGTTTTGGGAAATAACACAACATAGGTTGTCCCTAGGCACACTCAGTAGATGTGTTGAAATTAAACCCGTGCCTTTTTCTGACACACACACACACACACACACACCCACACACCCCCTCACACACACACACACTTGTTTCTTTTGTTTTTTAAGAAAAAAGGAAACCCGGCCTGTTCCTCACCATGCACCCCTATGTGGGTCACAAAACCCACAAAACGGGAAAGGAGAAGATGGTCATGTATTGGTGTGTGGCAGTTGATCTTCCCCCAGCAAAATGTTCATTAGGAAATTTCCCCTTTCGGGTCGACCCCCGGATTAACAACATTGGAATTTTCCCTAAAATTGGGAGAAATCTAATGTGTGTCTGTTGCGTTACCAGTGAACTCCGTGTCACAGATCTCCCAGCGGTCTCCCTGAAGAGCAGCTGGTTGACCCCAAACAAGATCAAATGTGACGATAAATACACAACCCCAAACTACACAACAACTACAAAAGGGAGACTGGCCTCCAGCCCTTTTTGCACGTCGATGGGGGCCTCCCCCTAAAGGGTGCCAATCCTTGCCGACATTTACTCGTTCTTAACTGTTACATCTTCCCCTGGCAAATTCCTTCTACTTAGAACTAGCACTGGAAATAAATTACAATTCTTTTTTAAACCCCATAATAAAACCCCCAAATCACAGAATCACCCAGCTGATAAAGGGGAAAAAAGACTTAAAAAAAATTACCCAAAACAATTGTTGGCCTTGTTCATTTTTTCCTATCGACTTTTTTGGGGGTTTTCCCCAATTTTAAAAGGGGTTTTTTCTAGCCTTTGGGTTTGAGGTCAGAAGTGTGCACATCACGGGGTGGATTTTTATATTGCCCCCTTTGGAATTTGGGAAAGGGGGATCACAAAAAGAATCTGTCTGTTTCCCCCACATGGGTGGATCTGCAGGTCATTCAAAAAAGGGAAACCCCCAGGATCATCATTTATTTTAATGGAACAACTTTTTTGGATTAAATTTAAACTTTTGGAAAAATAGCGAAAAATATATAAATATAATTTATAACATTTTTTTTCAAACAAAAAAAAATTTAAAAATAAAAAACGGTTTCAAAAAACTCCTAAACATATCCGTCTCCACCCCTTACCTATATTGGTGATTTTTTTTTTTAATTTGGGGCCCTTTATTTCTTTCTTTTGGGCCCCTTTTTTGCTGGGTGATGCCGGGTTCTGTTTTCCCTCCCGGAGAACCTCCTGCCCCTCCCGGGGCTTCCCTTCCCCATTTACCCCCTAAAAGGCCCCCCACCCCCCCCCACTCGTGGGCCCTTTACACCTGAAGAAAAAAAGGGATTATCACGGTCAAAAAGGGGACAATGTACATAAGACCCCTAATTTTTTGCACTTTCTTTGAGCGGGGTTAATGGCGTTGTTAAAAATTTATAAGTTTTATTTAAACTTGTCATTTTGAAAATGGGGGTTGTTCAACAAAGGGCCCCGGGGGGCACTCAAATACACATAAAGGGTCCCCCAAAAAAAAAAGTCCAAAAGAATAATTGATCAAAAAAAAAAGAAAACGGCACATACTGACTGTTGTATTTTAGGGTTGACTGGAGGTGGAACCTAGGCGACACCGCCCTCTGGTGGGGCCCCTACAGGCTGAGGAGGGCTGCCTGCTCCCCAGCCCCTGGCACCGGGGTCCACCTGTAATTAAAAAATAATTTTTTTACAATGCGTCACATTAACCCTTTTCCCTTTTTTAAAAAAGGGCCCACCTGCTTCTTTGGGGTTCTTCCGGGAAAAAATCTGAATATTTGGATTTTTATTCAAATTTTTACATTTCATAAAAAAAAAAAATTTTATGTATTCTCCAAGGGAAAGTACTACTGTGTTTTTACATGACAGAACATGAAACCCCCACCTCCCCGGTCGGCTCCAGTGGCGGAAACCCGGGCAAAAGCCCATCTCCCTTCTGGAGGAACCATTTGCCCCCCCCCCTCTTTTGGCGGGTTAGCACGGCGATGTGCGCTGCCGCCTTGCTGCGCGTCTCCAGGCAGGACATGTATGCCTTTCCCCCCCCCTGCCCGGGCGCTTTTGGGCTTTGGCCCCGGGATGAGGGGAGGGGGGTCTCGCCCGGGTCTGCCCTTGGTAAGAGGGGGGGCCACCTTTAAGGGAGAATGTGGGTAAATCAGGGATCTTGGGGGTCTTTGGGGACCTGCCGTCACGGAAACCAGGCAGTGCTGGCTGGGGGCCCACTCTTCGGGGGGGCGGCTTCCCATGTCGGCGGAATGCAAAAGGGGGGGGTTTTAAAGGGCCCGGGTCAAGGGGTCCCGCCCGCCTGCTTCTTCCGCCCCGGGGGATGGGGTCGTGTGGCTGGTTTGGGGGGTCCTCTGGGCCCAAGGGTTCAAGGGGGTGGCGGCCAAAAAGGGCCAGGGGGAAATCATTGGCCCGGGCTATGGTTTACCAAATTTTTTCCCCCAGCTTTGCTTTGTTAAACGTTTCCTCCCCTGGCTTCTAGCCGCTGGGCCCAAAAACTCGGCGACCGCTCCATCTTCAAAAAAAAAACTAATATTAAATTGATTTTTTTAAAAGTATGATTTCATCTCTTTTTCTTTTGTATGTATGGTCTTCTTAAAAAAAAATTTCCTCAATGACAACAAACAACCGGGCCCTTCAATTTTATAAACCTTTTTTAAATACCCAAGGTTGCTTTTAAAAGAACCAGTAGTCATCCCCCCCCACACAGGTGGTGGGGGAACTTCATCAAGTAAAAATCCAATATAACCAAATCTCAGGCGCCTTGGAGGGTCACATTGTTAAAAATCCTCTGTCCTAGTTAAACTTAAGCTGTTTGTTGGCTGCTGGGCCTCCGGCTCCGGGCCCCGGGCCGTTCCGGGTTTTTGCCGGGGGCAGCAGGATGCTCCCCGTGGTTTTAAACGCTGTTGAAACGTCTCGTTTGGTCACCCCCAGCAGTAGGGGGCCCTTTGGGGGTGGGCCCAGCCCTCGCCCCCAAAAAGGGGGTGGCCTAACTTATGGACACCGTGTTTTTGGGGGGTCCCGATTATCAATGGGTTTTAAATTACATGGTCAGTGAGTTCTTTGGGGCCGGGGAAATTAACATATTCCAAATTACGGAAATATTCGTTAAGGCTTTTGGGTAATTTCAGACCATGGAGGAAATTAAGTCATTCTGGGGCTTGGTCCTGTGTGGGATGGAAGGGGGTTGGCATCAGAGGGGCCCGGGGGGATGGAGGGGGTGGTGAAACAGTCGGTTTAGGTAGCAGGGGGGCCCGGTGATGGAGGCTTTGTAGGGGGGGGAGAAGGATTTTGAAATAAAACGTTGTGGGAAGGGGGCCAGTGGAGGGGCTGGAGGGGGGGTGTGATTGGGGGTGGGTGAAAAAAATAAGCAAGTTCCCAAATATGGGTTTTAGGTTTCTGATGTTTTTGCCATAGAGAATGCTGTTCAATAGTCTATTAGGGGGGGTGATGGAGGCGTGGGTTATGTTTCAGCAGCAGAGAGGAAATGATGGGCCCGGGGGCCGGGGTGTTTTGGGGGGGAAAAAAGGGAATCTTGAATTGATTTGTTTGACATGGTGTTGAAGGAAGGGTTTCTGTCTAACATGGCTCAGGGGTTCTTGGGTGTGTGGGGATGGGGGCAGAGTGGATTTGGGCCCTGGAAGGCTGAAGGGGTGACTGGTTTTTGGGGAGAGATTTGGGACCCATGATGAGCATGTCAGTTTTTTCCCAAATTGGGTTTTGAAAGTTGGGGGTTCATCCCGGATGTCAAGTTTTGGGCCCCGACTCTTTTTCCCCCCCGAAAAAATGGGGATAAAGGTCGGGAAAACCCTGGGACTACCCCATCGTTTAAAAGTTTTGCATTTTTTTTTCTCCTTGTTTGTTGTACTTCACCTTTAACCCAAAAACGCCCGGCATACGTGTTTCATGGAGGGGGAAACTGCCCCGGAGGAAAAGGGGGGGGGCCGGGGAAAACCCCCGGGAATTATGGGGGGCCAAAATGGAAGGAGAACATGGGAAAAGGGGGGAGGAGAAAAAGGCCCGGGGACCATTTTGGGGGGCCCGGGGGGAGCCTTAAAAGGGGGGGACATGGGGGGGGGGGCGGAGGAAAACTAACGGGGACATGGGGGGGGGGCGGAGGGAGGCTGGCCCCGGGGGCATGGGGGGGGGGGCGGAGGGAGGCAAGGGGGGGGACATGGGGGGGGGGGGGAGGGCCTGGGGCAGGGGAGGGGAAGAAGGAGGGAAGGGGGAGGCGGAGGAGACTACGGGGAAAAAAGGGGGAAGGGGGGAGGGGAACCCGGCGGGACAAGGCGGGGGAAGGGGAGGCGGGAAAAAGGGGGCCCCGGGGGGGTGGGTGGAACCCAATCCAGGGAAGGGGAACCGGGGCAAAATACAAAAAATAAGTTTGGCCGGGAAAAATTTTCAGGCTAAATTTGGGAAAAAAGAATTTTTTATTGGGTTTTTGGAAAGAAGGCCATGGGAATTTAACCCCGCCCCCTTTTCTCGGGCTTTTAAAAAGGGGGAACCCCTTTTTGTCATTACCCCGAATTCCCCGGCCCCCAATTTTTAACAAAAAATTTTTTTTAAATTGATTATTACATTTTTTGAAAACCCAAAATAATTTTTTGTTGTGTTAAAATTTAAAATTTAAAATTTTGGACTTTTTGGTAGGAATGTTTCCCTTTTAAAAACCAAAGTTCCCGGGTTTCCCAAACCCTAAAAGGGGGTCCCCTTTTTCTCATTCCCTCTTTCCTTTATGGGGTTCTACACCCCAACCCCAAAACAAAACAGGAAGCATTTTCAAAAACAGAATTCCCTTCTTCCTAAACCTAAAAAAATGGTAGTTTTTGGAGTTTAAAGAACCAATTTGGGGGTTTTTTTGGGGCTTGGCTCTTTAAAAAAAACAAACTACAGGTTGGGTTTTAAACCTTTCCCTTTTCCTTTTTTCTCTATTTTTGGTGTTTATTTAGTTTTTATTTTCGGGTTTAACAAACAAAAAACCAACAAAACACACCTTTTGTTTTCATCATTTTGCAAAAACCAACCGACCGTTTTCTTTCTTTTAAATTTTTCGCTTTTTCTTATTATTTTAAAGAAATTTTAGAAACAAAAATTTTTAATTTTCCCGGTTTTCGGCTTTCCCCGAAAAATTTCAAAAATATTCCAGGGAAACCAAAAAATTTCTTTTAGTATTTTTTCTTTATTTTGGTATTTGATTTTTTTTTTATTAAATTTTAACAAATTTTCCCTTTTTTAAAACCTTTTCAGAATTTTAAATTTTTTTTTCATTCAAATTTTAAAATTTGGGATTTTCGCAGGAAATCAATTTTCCGAATTTTTTAGTTAAACTTTGCAGCCAAATTTTTTTAAATTTTTTTCTTTTTTTTATTTTTATTTTTCCGTATTTTTGTTTTCAATTTAAAATTTTTCCCGCTATTTAAAAAACAAAAATTTTTCAGTTTTAAATTAAATTTAATAATTTTTATATTTCCCAAATTTTTAAATTATTTAAAAATTTTAGTATTTTTTCCCCCCTTGGTTTTAAAATTTAAAACTTTTTCCCGGTTTTTCAATTTCAGAAATTTTAGCTTTTTTTTTTTATATTTTTCCAAACCTTTTTTTTCAAATTTTTTTTTTTACTTTCCAAACTTTTTTTTTAGGAATTAAAAATTTTTCAATTTGGGAAATTTTTAAAATTTTTTAATTTTAATTTAAATTTCTTACGAATCAACTAAAGTTTTTTGTTAAAATTTTTTTTTATTTAAAACTTTTTTATTTTTTTTTATTTTTCGTATTTTTTTGTTTTTCCCCCTTTTTTAAATTTTTAAGGCTTTTCCGCCCCTTTTCAAAATTTAAAAAAAATTCCCTTCTTTAATTAATTTGGGAAAAATTTTTTACCCAAAAATTTTAAATTTTTTTATGTTGGAAAATTTTAAAACATCCCTTCCAAAAGGAAAAAACTTAAATTTAAAAACAGTAAAAAACCCCCTTTTATTTCCTTTTAAATTTAACAAATTTTTTCTTTTGGAAAAACCGGCCCTTTTAATGTATATTTTCAAAGGAAAATTTTGCTTTCCCCAAATTTTTCAAAATTTTCTTTTTTTTTTTTTGGAAAAAAAATGGTTCTGAAAATTCTTTTAAACAATTCCCAACTTTTCCTTTAAAAGGGGTTCATTGGCAAAACATTCATCTAAAAACCTTGTTTAAAATTGAAATAAACACTAAACTTTGTTGCTTGTTTTTTGAAAAAAACCTTTATTTTTTCCTTTTTAAAAACCCCGTGGTTTTTAGGTTTTTCTTTTTCCTTTTTGGGATTTTCAAGCAAGGAAAAATGTTTTTTTAGAAAAAAACCAAGTTTTTATTTTGCTATTTTCCAAATTTTTTAAAACTTTTTTGCTAGCCAAAAAAAAAAACTTTTAGGGAAATTTCAGATTAAGTTTGTAAAATTTCCCAAATTTGGAAATATTTTGTTTTTTTTAGAATTTTAAAAATTCCTTTCCACCCTTTTAATTAAAATTTTCTTATTCCTTTAAAATTTAGAAATTTTAAAACCAAATTTTTCAGGAAACCCAGAAACACTTTTAATTTTCAGCTTTTTCAGTATTTTCAGGGATTTTTTAAACCTTTTCCCAAAATTTCGTTTTTTTTTTAGTTAAATTTTAGTTCCCTTTTTGAGGGAAAAAAATTTTCTAGATTCTTTATTTTTTCGGCCCTTTTTTTCCCTTTCCAACTCCTTGGGTTATATTCCCCCTCTTTTTTCTTCCAAATTCAAAATTAAAAAAAACGGGGGTTTTCGGGTTTAATTGGAAGATTTTAGAAAAGCCAAAAATTTTTTAAGTTTTAAATTATTTTTTAACACAAAGGAAAAACCTTTAAATTAAAACTTCCGGCTTCCCAATTTTAAAAATTTTAGAAATTTATTTTTTTGGTTGATTTGATTCATGTTTTTTTTTTGGGTTTTTTAAAAATTTTTTTTTGGGAAAAAAAAAAAATCCCAAAGAGGAATTTTAAATTTTTCCTTTTTTTTGTTCAGCTTTTTAAGCTTAAAATATCCAAACAAATTTAGAAAAATTTTAAAATGTTTAAAAGGTTTGTTTTTCCTTTATAATTTAATTTTTGCTTTTTAATTTTGTTTTATTTTAAAATTTTTTTTAAAATTTTTAATTTTTATTTTTTTCCTTTTCTTCTTTACTTTTTGGGGGGGTTTTTAAACCCCCATTCAATTCATAATTTTAAACAAAAATTTTTAACTTAATTTTAGCCCAATTTTTCCCCTTTTTAGCAATTTTGTTTTTTTTCTTTTTAGAAGTTTCTTGGTTTAACTTTTGTTTTCGAGGGAAAAGCCCAAAAAAAATTTTATTTTTCTGTAGCATAAACCCTTTTTTAAAATCGCCTTATATATTTCTTTTAAAAAAATTTAAATGTTTAAAAAAATAGCTTCTTAAGGGAATTTTAAAAAAGGAATTATTTTCTTTTCCCAAAAGTTTCAGGTTTTTCATAATTTAAATGCTTTTATGGGGTTTTAAATTTATCAGTTTTAAAAAACCCAAAAAAACCCCGGTTTTTCTATTAAAAATTTAAGCCCCAAAAACCCTTTGTTCGTGCGGTTAAAAACTTTTTATTGCTTTTTAAATATTTGGGCCAAATTTTTAATTTTTTATTTAAAAAAATAAAAAACCCAAAAAGGGAAAAATCTTTCCTCTTTTTATTCACTATTTTGGTAAATTTGGTCAATTTTTAAATTTTACAGGGGGTTTTCAAACTTTTTTAAATTTTTTTTCTTTTCATTCTTTAAAATTATTTAAGAAATTTTTTTGGGTTTAAAAAATGTTTTTCCCCTCCTACGTTTTTCTTTTTGGGGGGGTTGGGTGACGTCAATTCTAAAATTCCCGGGTGGTTTGGGGAAACCCAAAAGCCAAATTTGTTAACTTCCTTGCTTTCTTCTCTTTTAAAAATAAAGGGAAAAAGGGAGTCTTGTGTTTTTGAGGAAAAGGACGGAAACCCAACGGCCCAATTTCTCAAAAACCCAAAAGAGGAAGGGTCCATTTTCTTCTAGCAAGAAAAAATTTTTAAACTTGGGGTATCCCTCTTTTTAAACCCCCCAAAAAAAATTAAGGGTATGTCCCCTTTCCCCCAAAATTTGACCCTTTTTCCTTAATGGGAAAATTTTACGGGGATGTTTCCTTTAAAAAAATTTTTTACATTTTTATAATTAAATTTTGTCTCTCCTAATTTATACAAACAATTCATCTCCCCCCCCAAAACCCCCAAAACTCTTATTGGCCCCCCAAAATTTTTTTTTTTTTTTAATTTCCTTTTTTTCTTTCTTTCCTTTCCCTTCCCCCCCTCTTTCCTTCCCTTTTTTTTTCTGTTTTTTTTAAAAACTTTTTTTTCTTTTCCCTTTTTTTCTTTTTTTTTGGAAAATTGTTTTTTAATTTTTATTTGGGATTTTTTTGGGGGGTTTTTTAAAATTTTTTTAAGGGAAAATTTTTCTTCCAAAACTTTTCCCAAAAATAAAAAACCCAAAAAATTTCCACTTTTTAAAAAGAAAATGTTTTTTTAAAAAGTTTAAAATTTTTTTTTAAAATTTTTTTTTTTGGGCCCCTTCCCCAAAACCTTTTTCAGCCCCAAAAAAAATTTTTAAATTTCCCTTTTCAGCCTTTTTTCTTCGGGATTTAATTTTTTTTTTCAGCCCATTTTTCCCAAAAGGGAAAAACATTTTTTTTCCCTTTTTAGCATTTCCCAAAAGGAATTTTCAGAGGGAAATTTGCAAATTTTTTTTCTTAGAATTTTACAAAAAATTTTTTTCCAACCACCCTGCCCGTTAAAAATTTAACCCCTTTCCCCGAATAAGGAGAAATAATCACATGAGTGATATTTGGTGTTTTCACAGCAAGCTCTTGCTAGCATTTACTCCCGACACATTTACAATGTAAACATTCCAAAAAAAAACAGCATTTTTACGAGATACATCCAAAAATAACCCAAACCAAAAAACTGCATTTTTACAGTAATGAGCCCAGCCCCCGGGCTAATGGGGGGCTAACCCCCGAAACTAAACCCCGGGGCCAGGGTACATATACAAAACCCCCATACACTTTATCTCTGAACTTATTTTAACAACATACATTTCTCAAGCCCCGGTCTCTTAAAAAAATTTTCCCCCACTGCAGAACAACGTCACCCTACCTGAATAAGGGGGAAATAATCACATAAAAGGGGATATTTGGTGTTTTCCCGGGAAAACTGCTTAGCTTGAATGAAACCTTTAAATCCCCTGACTATCCCGGGCAAAAAGCAATCACAAATCCGTGGCGCTTTGCCAAAAACACCTCTACTTATGGGGCTCTGGTTGTTGTTTAAAATCAAAAAGGGAGTGACAAGAGAATTTACACCAAAAAAAACCTGTTTGTATTCAAATAAACAAGATCAAAAAGGGGAAACAACCGACCTTTTTGAAAAGATCCCAAAAACAAACAAGGTCCCCCAAAAAAACCAATCATCCCCAAATTTCATCGATTTGGTTTTTAAAACTTTTCCCAAAAAACGCACATAAAATTTTACACCCCCGAATAAGGGGGGAAATAATCACATAGTGAAAGGGAGTGTTTTTTTTAAAAAAGCTGCTTAACTTTTGCATTTACTCGGAAAACATTTAAATTTTCTTTACAAAAAAAACAGCATTGTTACAGAAAATACATCAACAAAATGGGAAACCCAAAAAACACAACTGCATATCACAGTAATGAGCCTAGCCAACGGGCTTCGATTGCTAGCTAACGAGCCCAAACGGTTTTCCCGCTACATATACAAATACCCCATAAATTTATCTCTGAACTTATTTTAACAACAAAATTCTCCAAAAACCCGGGGCTCCATTAAACATTTCCCCACTGCAAAACAACGTCACCCCACCGAAAAAGGGGAAATAATCACCAAAAGGGGATATTGGGTTTTTTTTCACGGCAACTTCTTATTTGAATGGGGAAAACACGGGGGAAATCCCCCGACTATCCAGAGGGCCCCCAAAAACAATCCCCAAATCCGTGGGGTTTGCTGGAAATCCCCCACTTATAGACTCTGGTTCGTGGGGGATCCCAAAAAAAGTGACAAGGGGAATTTTTCCCAAAAAAAACCTGTTTGTATTCAGTAAAAAGCAAGATCAAAAGGGGAAACAACCTGACCTTTTGGAGTGATCCCAAAAATCTAATCAAATGGTCCCCCAATAATAACAAACCCACAAATTTCCCTGGATTTGGTTTTTAAAACTTTTTTTTTACGCCCAAAAAAACCCCATACCATTTTCACCCCCGAATAAGGGAGAAATAATCACAAATGATATTGGGGTGTTTTCAAGGCAACCCAATTTAGGGAAAGAGGAAAACCGGGAAATCCTGACTATTAGGGCAGCCAAAAACAATCCAAAAACCCCGCGGGTTTCAAATCACCTCTACTTATAGACTGGTTTTTGCGCGAGATCAAAAGGAAAAGAGGGATTTACACCAGAAAAACCCCGTTTTTTTTCATTTAGGGGCAAGATCGGGGGAAACAACCTAACCTTTTACCCCATCGATCCCAAAAACGAATCTGGTTCCCCGGGTAATAAACAAAACATCCCCCCAAATTTCATGTGATTTGGGGTTTTAAAACTTTTACTTCGCGAAAAACCACAAAAACACACTCACACATACCTCTGGGCGATCAAAAAAGTTTCCTTTTGCATTTTCAATGCAAAATTTAAAAATAACATCCTTTAAAATTTAAATTGAAATATTAAAATTTTACTCTCCCAAAAAGAAATGTGGTATTTAGCCCTAATGTTCAATATGTTCCCAGCTATGGGTTTTGGGGGTATTTACAAATGTTTTTTCAGGCTCTTTCCTGAAAACAGCTGTCTGAAACAAGGGGCCCAAAATGGGAATATAAACAAGTCAACATTGACTTTGGACTTTCGGGAACAAACTGGTCTCCCGGTGAAATCCTGTGTTCCCACCCCACATGACCTCCCTTGGTTTTTTGGGTTAAAACCAAAAAATTTTTTTTAATCAATGAATAATTTGGTTTAAAAAAAAATTAAATACAATTATAATTAGTAAATATTATAATATTCTTTATTATTTTATATAAATATGATCTATTATTCTAAATATATAAATAGTATTAAATTATTTTTATATAAATTTTTAATTTTCCCCCATTTTTTTTTCCCAAAGGCATTTGTCCTTGGTGCTGGCACAATTTAATGACCCCCGGTTTTTTTTTCCTGTCAAAATAATATAAGATATCTAATAAAAAGGGAACTACTACAATAAGCTGTTTTATTGTAAAAAGCGTTTTTTTGGTAAATATGACCTAATAAGTCCTCAATAGATCATAAACATTATGATGAGTTTAAAGACCAACAAAAAGTTAACTAGAACGGGCACTCCCTTTGGCCCCATTCCCATAAATCCAAAAATTTGGGCATTGAATTATGAACATTTTTGGGATTAGGGGGAAAACCCAACCCTGGTCATTTTAAATTTTCCTTCATAATAAAAAATGCTTTTTCCTGAATCTGGGTTGGGAAAACAATTTAAATTTTGGGATCAAAATGTATAAAAGTGTATAAATGTTCCATTAAGCCCGGGGACATGTGGTCTGGGGCTTCTATGGTTTTTCCCTAGTGTTGGTTATCCCTTTGCCCCAATCGGAAAAAATTCCCCGTTAAAACTGGGCGGAAACATAGTTTTTTACCTCTTGTGGGGTTTTATTTTTTTAAACTGGATTGGTACTTTTGTCCGGGGGTATGGAAATTATTAAAAAATAATTCAAGTCATTCATTTTGATGTGTGGTGACATCATTGGGGATATGGCCCATTAAAATTTAAAATGAACTCCCCCCTCAGAATAAACCCGGTCTTCCGCGTGACAAAACGGAGATACTTTATTACTAACGGGGGTGCTCTAGTCCTTTTTAAATATTTTAAGCATTTCTTCGGGACTTTTTTTTTGGGGATGTTTTATGATTTTGTTCGGGTTTTCGGGGAATTCTCAGTTACGGGGAGATTTTTTAGTTTTTACACATTTTCCTTCACTCAATAAAAAAACTACTTTGCCTGAATCTAGTTTGGAAATCAATTAATTTGGTCCCAAAATTAAAAAAATTTTTTCCATTAAGCCGGGGACATGTTGGGGGTGTGGTCTTCCCATAGTTTCCCTGGGGAGTTTGGGTTTTTTTTTAGCCTCCGTGGGGCCCCCGTTCGAAACTGGGCCCGAAACAAATTTGCCTACAACTCTTTAAAGGTTTTTTTTCTTTGTAAACTGGGTTAAAATACTTTTTTCCCGAGGGGGTGATTGAAATTATTGACAAAAATAACTGTAAGTCATTTTATTTGGTGTGGCGACATCATTTGGGGTAAAAGGGGCCTGTATTTGGGCTAATAATGAACTCCCCCTCCCGGGGAAAAACCCTGATTTTCCGCGTGACAAGGGGGAATGCTGGCCCCCTATTAAAGTGGACTGCTTTAAAAATTTATTTTTCGGCAATGTTTTTTTGCATTTCTTCTGGCACTTTTTTTGGGGGATGTTTTTTTTGATATTTGTTCAGTTTACAGGAAAATTTTCAGTTACACAGGGGAATTTTTAGTTTATTTCAATTTCCCTTTACACAATGACAAAACCCCTTTTTTCCCGAATCTGGTTGTAAATCCCAAAAATTTGGCTAAAAATTATAAATGTGTATAAATGTTCCATTAAACCCCGGGCCCCATGCTTGGGTGGTCTTCGATAGTTTTCCGGGGAGTGTATGGTTATCACGTTAACCCTAACGGAAAAAGGGCCCCCCTTAAAACAATTTGGGAAAAATTGTTTTTTACAACTCTTGTAGATTTTTTTCTTTTTGTAAACTGGATAATAAAAGTATTTTTTGCCCAGTGAGTGATGGAAATTATTGACAAAAAATAATTTAGAATCATTTTATTTTGATGTGTGGCGACATCATTTGGATAAGGGCGCCTGTCCCATTCGGCTAATAATTGAAATCCCGTCAGGAAATGAACCCCCGGTCTTCCGCGTGACAGGCAGGTTACTTTCCCCCTATACTAACGAGGGTGCTCTATCTCTTTTTCGGCAATATTTTAAGCATTTCTTCTGGGACTTTTTTTTTGGGGGATGTTTTTATGATATTTTTTCGGTTTTTAGGGGGTTCTCAGTTAAAAGGGGAGATTTTTTAGTTTATTACACAAAATTTCCTTCACTCAAAAACCCAAAAATACTTTGCCTGAATCTGGGTTGGGAAAACAATTAATTTGGCTAAAAATTTTTGTGTATAAAAAGTTCCATTAAGCCCGGGGACATGTTTGGGGTGGTTTTGATAGTTTTCCCTAGTGTGGTTATTTTTCCCGTTAAGCCCCCCTTGGAAAAATTTGATTGAAAAAGGGTTTGGAAAAAAATTTTTTTTGCCCCCCAACTCTTGTAGGTTTTATTCTTTTTTTTAAAAATGGATAATAAAAATATTTTTTTTTTCCCAGTGGTGATGGAAATTATTAACAAAAAAATTTAAGTCATTTCATTTCGATTGGGGGCCCCTTTTCCCATTCGCGGCTAATAATGAACTCCCCCCTCGAAATCGAAACCCCGGTCTTCGCGTGACGGGGGCAGAATGCTGTCACTATACTAAGGGGGTGCTCTAGTCCTTTTTTTGGCAATATTTTAAAAACATTTCTTCTGGGACTTTTTTTTGGGGGATGTTTTTATGATATTTGTTCAGTTTACAGGGGGAAATTTTCAATTACACAGGGGAATTTTGAGTTTATTAAAATTTACCTTCCCAATGACAAAAAATACTTTGCCTGAATCTAATTTTTAAATCCATTAATTTGGCATCAAAAAATTTTAAATTTAATTTTGTTCCCTTAAGCCCGGGCCCCATGTTTACTGGTTTCCCATAGTTTCCCTGGGGTAGTTTGGTTTTTCACGTTAACCCTTAAAAGGTCCCCCTTCGAAACTGAATTGGAAACATTGTTTTTTTTCTTACAACTCTTGTAGATTTTTATTCTTTTTTAAAATGGATAATAGGGTATTTTTGTCTGGTGGTGATAAATTTTTGACAAAAAAATTTTAAATCATTTCATTTGATGTTGGGGACATCATTTTTGGATAAGGGCGCCCTTCCCCTTAAACTAAAAATGAACTTTCCCCCTCGGAAAACGAAACCCCGGTTTTCCCGGGGGAAAAAGGCAGAAAACTGTCCATATACTAAAGGTTTAGTCCCCTTTTTTTGGCAATATTTTAAGCATTTCTTCTGGGACTTTTTGGGGCATGTTTTTTTGATATTTGTTCAGTTTACAGGGAATTCTCAGTTACACAGGGGGGAAATTTTTAGTTTATTACATTTACCTTCACTCAATAACCAAAAATACTTTTTCCCGGAAACTGGGTTTTAAAACAAAATTTGGCATCAAAAAAATTTTAAATTTATAAATGTTCCCTTAAACCGGGCACATGTGGCGTGGTCTTCGATAGTTTCCGAGTGTGTTGGTTATCCCGTTAGCCTAACCGAAAAAGGGCCCCCCTTCGAAACAATTGGGGTTTTTTTTCAACTCTTGTAGATTTTTTTCTTTTTTAAACTGGGAAAAATAAATATTTTTTTTCCCGAGTGAGTGATGGAAATTATTGACAAAAGTAATTGTAAGTCATTTCATTTTTGATGTGTGGCGACATCATTTGGATAAGGGGCCTGTATTGCCTAATAATAACTCCCCCTCAGGGGAAACAACCCTGGTCTTCCCGCGTGACAAGGGGGAGTTACTGTCCACTATACTAACGGGGGTGCTCTAGTCTATTTTTTGGCAATATTTTAAAACATTTCTTCTGGCACTTTTTTTTTTTTGGGATGTTTTATGATATTTGTTCAATTTATAAAGAATTCTCCAATTTTCACAGGGGGGATTTTTTAGTTTTTACATTTACCTTCCTCAATAAAAAAAACTACTTTGCCTGAATCTGGGTTAAATCAATTAATTTGGCATCAAAAATTATAAATTTTATAAATGTTCCCTTAAGCCGGGGCTGTTTGGGGTGGTCCCGGGTAATTTCCTATGTAGTAGTTTATCCCTTACTTCTTTTTTGAAAATTCCCCTTGAAACTTGGGGAAGCAATTTTTTTTCTTCCTTTTTGTAGGTTTTATTCTTTTTAAGGGTGGGTAAAAATCTTTTGCCCGTGAGTGATTGAGGGATTGACCAAAAATAACTGTAAGTCATTTCATTTGATGTGTGGCGACATCATTTGGGTAAAGGGGCCACCCGTATTCCGACCCAATAATGAACCCCCTCGAAATGAACCTGGTCTTCCTCTTGACAAGGGGAATCTTCCACTATACTAAGAGAAACTCTAAAAAAAGATTTTGGCAATGTTTTTAAACATTTTTTTCTGGGCCTTTTTTTTGGGGGATGTTTTTTTGGGTATTTGTTCAGTTTGGGAAAATTTTCCCGTTACACAGGGGGAAATTTTGGGGTTCATTAAAATTTTTCCTTCACTCAAAGAAAACTACTTTGCCTGAATTGGGTTGGGAAAACAATTTAAATTTTGGGATCAAAAAATTTTAAATTTTTAAATGTTCCATTAAGCCCGGGGACATGGAGTGTGGTCTTCTATAGTTTCCGTGGGGTAGTGGTTATCACGTTAAACCTCACCCTTTGAAAAAATCCCAGTTTGAAACCGGGGGAAACATTTTTTGCCTACAACTCTTGTGGGGTTTTTTCTTTTTTAAACCTTTGGGTAATAAATTTTTTGTCCGAGTGAGGTAAATTATTGACAAAAGTAATTGTAAGTCATTTCATTTTCGATGTGTGGCGGTTTATTTGGAAAGGGGCCTGTCCCCTTCATGGCTAATAATGAACTCCCCGTCAGAATCAAAACCCCCGGTCTTCCCCGGGGACAAAACCCCGGGAAACATCCTATACCCCCGGGGTGCTCTAGTCACTTTTCGCTTAATATTTTGATTTCTTCGGGACTTTTTTTGGGGCATGTTTTTTATGATATTTGTTCAGTTTACAGGGGAAATTTTCCCGTTAAAACAGGGGGGATTTTGGGTTTATTACCATTTACCTTCACTCAATGACAAAAAAATCTTTTGAATCTGGGTTTTAAATCAATTTTTGGCAAAAAATTATAAATGTGTATAAATGTTCCCTTAAGCGGACACATGGGGAGGGGGGTCAGCCGATAGTTTCCTAGTGTAGTGGTTTTTCACGTTTCCCCTAACGCCGAAAAATCCCCCGTTCAAAACGGGGGGTAACATTGTTTTTTTACAACTCTTGTAGATTTTATTCTTTTGTTAAACTGGATAATAAAGTATTTTTTTTCCCAGTGAGTGATGGGGGTATTGACCAAAAAGGTAAGTCATTTTTATTTGATTTTTGCGACATCATTGGGGATATGGCCCCGTCCCATTGTGACTAATAATGAACACCCGTCAGGGGGAAACGAACCCCAGTCTTCCCGTGACAAAGGGGGGAATACTGTCCACTAAACTAACAAGAACCCTAAACAAGATTTTTTGGCAATGTTTTAAACATTTCTTCTGGCACTTTTTTTTTTTGGGGGATGTTTTTTTTGATTTTGTTCGGGTTTAAAAATTCTCCCGTTACACAGGGGAAAATTTTTAGTTCATTAAAATTTACCTTCACTCAATGACAAAAATACTTTGCCTGAATCTGGGTTTTAAATCAATTAATTTGGCATCAAAATTTTAAATGTGTATAAATGTTTTCCCTTAAGCGGGCACATGTTTAGTGTGGTCTTCGATAGTTTTTTGTGGGGTAGTGGGTTTTTCCCTTCGCCCAACATCGAAAAGGTCCCCCGGGTTTGAAACTGGGTGGAAACATTGTTTTTTAAAAACTCTTGAGATTTTATTCTTTTTTAAACTGGGATTTTTAAATAAATTATTGACAAAGTAATTATAAATCATTTCATTTTGATTTTGGCGACATCATTTCCGGATAAGGGGCGCCTTTTCCCCCTTTAAAAAAATGAACCCCCCTCAATGTCCCCCAAACCCCGGTCTTCCGCGTGACAAAGGGGGAATACTGTCCCCCTATACTAACGAGGGCTGCTCCCAGTCACTTTTTTTTGGGAATATTTTAAGCATTTTTTTGGCACTTTTTTTTGGGGGATGTTTTTTAAAATTTGTTCAGTTTACAGGGGAAATTTTCAGTTACACAGGGGGGATTTTTTAGTTTATTACATTTACCTTCACTCAATGACAAAAATACTTTGCCTGAATCTAGTTGTAAATCAATAATTTGGCATCAAAAAATTTTAAATGTGTATAAATGTTCATTTAAACCGGGCACTTTTAGTGTGGTCTTCGATAGTTTCTAGTGTAGTGGTTATCACCCTTCCTTAACGCGAGGTCCCCCCTTGAAAAATTTGGGGGGAAACATTGTTTTTTTTTACAACTCTTGTAGATTTTATTCTTTTTTGAAACTGGATAATAAGTATTTTTCCGGTGAGTGATGGAAATTATTGACAAAAGTAATTGTAAGTCATTTCATTTGATGTGTGGCGACATCATTTAGGATAAGGGGGCCCGTCCCATTGCGACTAATTAAAAATCCCGTCAGAATGAACCCCTTGGCCCTTTAGCGTGACAGGGGGGATGCTTCCCCCTATACTTTAAAGAGGTCTCTGGGCCTTTTTTTCTTTTTTAAGCATTTCTTCTGGCACTTTTTTTTTGGGAAAGTTTTTAAATATTTGTTCAGTTTACAGGGAAATTTTCAGTTACCGGGGGGAATTTTGAGTTTATTAAAATTTTCCTTCACTAATAAAAAATACTTTTCCCGAATCTAGTTTAAATCAATTAATTTGGGATCAAAAAATTTTAAATTTTTATAAATTTCCTTAAAAAACATGCTTGGTGTGGTCTTAGATAGTTTTGGAGTGTATGGTTATCACGTTGCCCCAATTTGGAAAAGGTCCCCGTTGAAACTGGGTGGGAAAATTTTTTTTTGCTTACAACTCTTGTAGATTTTTTTTCTTTTGTAAACTGGATAAAAAGTATTTTGTCCAGTGGTGATGGAAATTATTGACAAAAAATAATTTTAAGTCATTTCATTTGATGTGTGGGGTTTAAAACATTTGGGGTAAGGCGCCCCGTCCCCTTTGGGGGAATAATGAACTCCCCCTCAGGGGAAACAGACCCTGGGCTTCCGTTTACAGGCGGAATACTGTCCACTTTTACTAACGAGGTGCTCTAGTACTTTTTACAATATTTTAAACATTTCTTCTGGCACTTTTTTGGGGGGATGTTTTTTATTTTTTCAGTTTACAGGGGGAAATTTTCCCGTTACACAGGGGGATTTTTAGTTTATTACATTTACCTTCACTCAAGCAAAACTACTTTGCCTGAATCTAGTTGGAAATCAATAATTTGGCATCAAAAAAATTTTAAATGTGTATAAATGTTCCCTTAAGCCCGGGGACATGCTTGAGTGTGGGCTTCGATAGTTTTTTCCCTAGTGTAGTGGTTATCCCTTGCCTAACCGGAAAAAGGGCCCCGTTAAAAAAGGGTGGAAACATTGTTTTGCCAAAATCTTGTAGATTTTATTCTTTTAAACTGGATAATAAGTATTTTTTTCCCAGTGGTGGTGGAAAAATTTTACAAAAATAATTGTAAATCATTTCATTTCGATTTTGGCGACATCATTTGGATAAGGCCCCCTGTCCCCTTTGGGTAATAATGAACTCCCGTCGGTGTCAACCCTGGTTTTTCCCCCGTGACAAGCGGGGAATACCTTAAATATCTCGAGGACTCTCTAGTCACTTTTTTTCGGCAATATTTTTAAACATTTCTTCTGGCACTTTTTTTGGGGGATGTTTTTATGATTTTGTTCAGTTTCAGAATTCTCCCGTTACACAGGGGGGATTTTGGGTTTTTCACATTTTCCTTCACTCAATGACAAAACTACCATGAAAAAATTCCCCCTTCGGGAAAATTAAAACATTGTTTTTGTTAAAAACTCTTTAGAATTTTTTCTTTTGTAAACTGGATAAAAATATTTTTTTAAATGAGTGATGGAAATTATTGACCGTAATTTAAGTCATTTTCATTTTTGATTTTAAGGGGACATCATTTTGGATAAAGGGGGCCCCGTCCCCTTCGGCTAATAATGGCTCCCGTCCCGAAAAGAACCCCCGGGCTTCCGCGTGACAGGGGAATGCCCCTCCCCCTATACTAGGAAATGCTCTAGTCACTTTTTTTAAAAAATATTTTTTAAACATTTCTTCTGGCACTTTTTTGGGGCATGTTTTTTTATATTTGTTCAGTTTACAGGGAATTCTCAGTTACGGCGGAATTTTGGGGTTCTTCACATTTTTCCTTCCTCAATGACAAAACTACTTTGCCTGAATCTGGGTTGGGAAAACAATTAATTTGGCATCAAAAAAATTTTAAATGTGTATAAATGTTCCTTGGGCCCGGGCCCTGCTTGAGTCTGGTCTTCTTGGGTTTTCCCTGGGGTAGTGGTTTTTCCCGTTAAGCCTCCGCGAAAAAGGGCCCCCCGTTCGAAAATGGGGGGAAACATTGTTTTTTCACAACTCTTTAGGTTTTTTTCTTTTTTAAACTGGATAATAAGTACTTTTTTCCCCCTGAGTGATGGAAATTATTAATAAAATTTATTGTAAAATTTTCATTTCGATTTTTTGGGGACCCATTGGGGATATGGGCCTGTCCTTGGGGCTAATAATGAACTCCCCTCAGGAATAAAACCCCGGTCTTCCCCCTTGACAGGGGAATCGGCCACTATATACTAACAGGGGCTCAAAAAAAGATTTTTTGGCAATGTTTTTAAACATTTTTTTCTGGCACTTTTTTTTGGGGGATGTTTTTTTGATATTTGTTCGGTTTTCAGGGGAATTTCTCAGTTACACAGGGGAAATTTTTAGTTCATTAAAATTTTCCTTCACTCGGCAAAACTACTTTTTCCTGAATCTAGTTGGGGAAAACCAAATTTAAATTTTGGGATCAAAAATTATAAATTTTATAAATGTTCCCATTAAAACCCGGGGACATTTCTTGAGGGGTGGTCTTCTATAGTTTCCGTTGGGGTAGTGGTTTTTCCGTTGCCTCCCGCGAAAAAGGGCCCATTGAAACTGGGGGAAACGTTTTTTTGCCTACAACTCTTGAGGTTTTTTTTCTTTTAAACCCGGATAATAAAATACTTTTTTTCCGGTGAGTGATTGAAATTATTGACAAAAAATAATTGTAAGTCATTTTCATTTCGGTTTGTGGCGACATCATTTCCGGATAAGGACCCGCCCCTTAAGGCCCAAAAATTAACACCCCCTCGGAAAACTAACCCCGGTCTTCCCCTTGACAGGCGGAGATACTGTCCACTATACTAACGAGGAGTGCTCCCAAAAACGATTTTCGGCAATGTTTTTAAAAACATTTCCCTTTTTGGCACTTTTTTGGGGGATGTTTTTTTGATTTTGTTCGGTTTTCAAGGGGAAATTTTCAGGGGTTTCAAAGGGGGGAAAATTTTTAGTTCATTACACATTTACCTTCCTCCCAAAGACAAAAAATTCTTTGCCTGAATCTAGTTGGAAATCAATTAATTTATCAAAAATTATAAAGTTAAAAAATGTTCCATTAAGCCGGGCACATGTTGGGGGTGTGGTCTCCGATGGTTTTTTTAGTGTAGTGGTTATCACGTTAAGCCTAACACCTTTGAAAAAAGGGCCCCGTTGAAACTGGGGGAAACAATGTTTTGCCTACAACTCTTGAGGTTTTTATTCTTTTTTTAACTGGATAATAAAAATACTTTTGCCCGGTGGTGTGGAAATTATTGATAAAATAAATTTTAAATCATTTTTATTTTGATGTGTGGCGACATCATTTGGATAAAGGGTGCCTGTCCCATTCTTTCTAATAATGAAAACCCGTCAGGGGAAACTAACCCTGGTCTTCCCTCTTGACGGCGGGAAAACTGTCCACTATACTAACGAGGGGTGCTCTAAAAAGGGTTTTCCCCGGGAATGTTTTTAAACATTTCTTCTGGGACTTTTTTTGGGGGATGTTTTTTTTGATATTTGTTCAGTTTACAGGGGAAATTTTCAGGTTTCAAGGGGGGGATTTTGGGTTCA
Organism: Liparis tanakae; assembly: GCA_036178185.1. Classification (NCBI taxonomy): domain Eukaryota; kingdom Metazoa; phylum Chordata; class Actinopteri; order Perciformes; family Liparidae; genus Liparis; species Liparis tanakae. Next base: position 43,537 of record JAYMGU010000341.1, read on the forward strand.
TTAAAATTTACCTTCACTCAATAAAAACTACTTTTTCCCGAATCTGGGTTTGGGAAAACAATTAATTTGGCATCAAAAAAATAAATTGTACAAATGTTCCTTAAGCCGGGCCATTTGGTGTGGGCTTTGATAGTTTCCTAATTAGTGGTTATCCCCTTCCTAACGAAAAGGGCCCCGGGTTGAAAAATAGGCGGCTTATTTTTTCAACTCTTGTAGGTTTATTCTTTTTTTAAACTGGATAATAGTATTTTTTTTCGGGGGTGATGGAAATTTTGCAAAAATTTTTGCAATCATTTCATTTTGATTTTGGTGACATCATTGGGGATATGGGCGCCTCTCCCCTTGGGCTAATAATGAACCCCGTCAGGGAATGAACCCTGGTCTTCCCCCTGACAGGCGGAAGAACCCTTAAACTAACAAGGGGGCTCTAAACAAAATTTTCGGCAATGTTTTAAACATTTCTTCCGGCACTTTTTTTGGGGCATGTTTTTATGATATTTGTTCAGTTTACAGGAATTCTCAGTTACAGAGCGGAATTTTGAGTTCATTACATTTACCTTCACTCAATGACAAAACTACTGCCTGAATCTGGTTGAAATCAATTAATTTGGCATAAAAAATTATAAATGTGTATAAATGTTCCATTAAGCCGGGCACATGCTTGAGTGTGAGGCTTCTATAGTTTCCGTAGTGTAGTGGTTATCACGTTAGCCTCTGCGAAAAGGTCCCATTCGAAACTAGGCGGAAACTGTATTTGCCTACAACTCTTGTAGGTTTTATTCTTTGTTAACTGGATAATAAAAATACTTTTGCCGAGTGAGTGATTAAATTATTGATAAAAAGTAATTGTAAGTCATTTTCATTTCGATGTGTTGACATCATTTCGGATAAGGCGCCTGTCCCATTCGGCTAATAATGAACACCCGTCAGGAATCTAACCCTGGTCTTCCTCTTGACAGGCGGAGATCTGTCCACTATACTACGAAGTGCTCTAAAAGCGATTTTCGGCAATGTTTTAGCATTTCTTCTGGCACTTTTGGGGATGTTTTTATGATATTTGTTCAGTTTACAGGAATTCTTAGTTACACAGCGGAATTTTGAGTTCATTACATTTACCTTCACTCAATGACAAAACTACTTTGCCTGAATCTAGTTGAAATCAATTAATTTGGCATCAAAAATTATAAATGTGTATAAATGTTCCATTAACCGGGCATGCTTGAGTTGTGGGCTTCTATGTTTCGTTGTAGTGGTTATCACGTTGCCTCCTGCGAAGGTCCCATTGAAACTAGGCGGAAACATTGATTGCCTACAACTCTTGTAGGTTTATTCTTTGTTAACTGGATAATAAAAATACTTTTCCAGTGGTATTAATTATTGATAAAAAGTAATTGTAAGTCATTTCAATTACGATGTGTGGCGACATCATTTAGGATAAGGATGCCTGTCCCATTAGCTGACTAATAATGAACGCAGTCAGGGAATGAACCCTGGTCTTCCCGTGACAGGGAGATACTGTCCACTAAACTAACGAGGCGCTCTAAACAAGATTTTCGGCAATGTTTTAAGCATTTCTTCGGCACTTTTGGGGCATGTTTTTATGATATTTGTTCAGTTTACAGGAATTCTCAGTTACACAGCGGAGATTTCGAGTTCATTACACATTTACCTTCACTCAATGACAAACTACTTTGCCTGAATCTAGTTGGAAATCAATTAATTGGCATCAATTATAAATGTGTACAAATGTTCCCTTAAGCGGGACATGTTAGTGTGAGCTCCTATAGTTTCCGTAGTGTGAGTGTTATCGTTAGCCTCACATCGAAGGTCAGTTGAAATGAAAACATTAATGTTTGCTACAACTCTTGTAGGTTTTATTCTTTTGTAACTGGATAATAAAGTATTTTTGTCGAGTGAGTGATGGAAATTATTGACAAAATTTATTGTGAAGTCATTTCATTTCGATGTGTGCGACATCATTTGGATAAGGATGCCCGTCCATTTCATGGCTAATAATGAACACCCGTCAGAATCTAACCTGGTCTTCCTCTTGACAGCGGAATACTTCCACTATACTAGAGAGTGCTCTAAAACGATTTTTCGGCAATGTTTAGCATTTCTTCTGGCTTTTTTTGGCATTTTTTAAAATTTTTTTTTAAAAAAAGGGGTTTTTACTCCGTCACAGAATAAACAAATGACTATAAATGTAATGCCAGGGCAAGTTATGGTCCAAATAGTAAACTGTTCAAACACATTTTATTGAACATGTAACACAATAACACAAGAACTCGAACGATAAAGAAAAAAAAAACAGAACCCTTCATAAAATTACAAAAAGATCAATTGGCGTTGGTGTCCCAGACATCCACACTTCCCCATCCTGTGATGGAAACATATTTTGAGAGAATTGCTCATCCCTGCACTTGGGGCAGTGTGTGTTGGTGGCGGACCACCGGTCAGCACTACACCCTGCACCCAGCAAGGCTAGGCGTGACCACGGATGCGATCTATGACGTCTCTGGAATGAACCATTTTAGTGAATTTAACCAGAGCAGTATTTTTTCATAAAAAGGGTCTATATCTGTTGACACTACTAGAGTGAGCATGTATGTTTCTTTTAACTGGGAGTATGATGAAAATATTCACGGGGTCATTTCAAAAAACCGTATTTGAAAAATTCTTTTATATTGTTGTGTTTGCATGATAACAATATTATCTTGACTTTTAATTAAATATAGTAGAGATTGTGTCTGCCGGTTAGCGGCTTTCATTGATATATATATAAATATATCTGACCAAAAGCTTGCCAGGTGCAAAGTTGGTTTGTAAATTAACCCACTAATGGGACTGGGCAGCGGTGTGAAGCCGAAAGCATGATAGCTTTTAATGTAACGCTGCCAGAATACATGGCTTGTTTAAACAGAAATAACCTAAAAGTCACAAACCTCGACCTAATCAAGCATTGGAGAATGTTGCCCTCACGGAGAGTCACCCTGCAAGCGTCAGTCAGAAGGCCACCGTGTTTACATAGTTGGCTCCAGGGCATAGTCCCCGCTCCTTCAGCGCTTCTGCTGCCAGCAGCACGCTTCTCCACGTTTTCAGCGTGTTTGCATAATCGTCTATGCTAAAGTCTGGGGAGATGAGGGAGGTAGATATATAAAAAGCAGAGTTTAGAAAATACAAAGTTCAAGTAGGTAAATTAGCTGTATCTGTAGCTATTGACGTTCATAACTTCTACAGATTCAGGTTGTCCCATACTAAGTATTAACATCATTTCTTTTTTTTATAATTAGGACTGCCCATTAAAAACTAAGGAAAGCATTTTAGTCTATCACACTCATCCCTCTTCACAAGCAATATATGTTCACTAATTGATCCCCATTAATGTGGTATTCAGCGTGGGATTTACTAGGACGCCCATCGGACTGATTTATGACTTCCAGGCCTTTGGGTGAAACTCTAGCCTTGCATAGACTGTTAGTTACTCTGAATCATGGAGGTCTCTGTCACTGCTTGTGTTGGCAGTCGGTTGGTGTTCAAAAAGGACACGGTGACGTAAGAAGAGCTTCATTCTACTATTGTTCTTACCCTTTCCTCTTCTTTTTATGGGCGATCAGCTTCGCTGCTGAGAGCTGTTGTCTAGCAGAACGAAAGTTATCTGGCGGCGGGCATTCTGCTTCCAAAATATAAGACCCAAAGAAAAAAACTTTTAAATTTAAATTTCCAATGTGTAATACTTTGTAAAATGATGAGATTTATATATAATCATCATCCAAGGTTACCAAATCCGACAAGAATCAAACAATAATTAACATACAAGACACACTTAAAGTAAGGGGAATGAGGCTTTTACATAACATACCAGTCAGTCCTGCCCATCGATCAGACGGTTGCCCGTGCCGTCACAGAGGACTCACCTGTTCCTCTGTGCCCAGGTTGTGTTGACCTTTTCTGCAATTGAGGCCAAAATGTACTCTGCTCACTGAAAGAATATAGAAAATTCCCCATCTGCTCTGGAGAGAGCACCCCGATCGACAGTGCCCATCAATATGTTCCTGCTGAGAGAGAAAACCAAAATGGAAAGAGACATTACATTTTCTTCTTCTTATTCAGCCTGTAAACATACAAAGGTTTTATTTCTTTCAAGAATCTTCCCTAGAAGGTTGCCCTCAGTGCATTTGTAATGAGCAATGCTCAGCTCTAGAGTTGGTTTTAAATTTCAACAAACCCAAAACATGTACGACGGTGGGCAGGCAGCACGCCCTGCACGACAGTGATGCTGGACTGCCTGGCTGCAGGGCGGAAGAGGGGTGGGGCTGGCTGGTGGCCTGTTGTGGCCGCTGAGGCTGGGCCCTTCCCTCACAAACCCCGTGTGTACCTCGTCTACTCAGCATTGATGTCTCCCCACTCCCTCCAAAGTAGCCACCTCTGCAGGGAATCCAGACACCGCCACCTCGGCCCACAATGTAGATGCTGTGTGGTGTCAGCTGAAAATGCAGAGATGACAAATATCTTTATATCAGTTATTTCTTACTAAGAGATGCCTGCCTCTATGTCTCTCCCTCTCAATTTTCTTAACAGATAAGTAACGGCCGTGAAATAGCTGAAATCTAAGCTTTGAAATGAAGGATTTCGTGAGTTTTTGTTCGTTTATTTGTTTAGGAAACGCCGAATTGCCAGACGTTACATTTTTCAGTAGTACATGCCTGACGAAGCACTTATCACCAAACAACGCTAAGGCACAAACACCCTGGGCTATGACCTGTTTGTCTGATGCTGCGGGTCAGAGGAGAAGGAGGTGCATCTGTTAGTGGCACGGTGAGGCGCAAGGCGGCTTGTGAGCGCCATGATCAGGTCGAGGGTTGCTTAAATTTCACAGTAACTCAAATAAATGCCTATTAAGATATTAAAAACACATTTGGGGGGACTTGTATTGGTACTGAATCTAAACTAAAATACAAATATCTAAAATACCAATTTCTGATGCAAAAATTTAACATTTTGTACTAACTTCAAATATTGGGGCGACTGTTCAGGGTGAGAGGTCCGTTCTCGACCTGGAGTTGACGGTCCTCTCCAAAGAGATATATTTATTATCCATGCTTAATATTTTTAAGAAAAGACTGGTAAGAGCTGCACGAACCCAACGACGAACCCAACGTGCTCTTGGTCACACGGTTGGTGTTGGGCCACTTATAAAGTAGGAAGGCCAAACTCATTTTCACCGAGGGCCACATCCGCCTATGGCCTTTAAAGGGCCGGTCGCTAACACGGTATAATTCTAACTACTCCAGAACATATTGTTAAATAACTATCTTTGCATTTAGTGTACTTATAGACATGCAAAACCATATATGCAAATGTATTTAATATTATAAAATAAATCTATTTAATTTTAGGTTTATTTTAACCCACATTACTTTATCAAAGATCAAACAAAACATTATTACTTTTGTTAAAAGCTTTAATGTTGCTAGGTGGTTCTCACTGGTCCGCAAATGGTTCTCACTGGCCTGGGTAGTGGTTCTCACTGGTCCGGGGGGCAATGGTTCTCACTGGTCTGGGTAGTGGTTCTCTACTGGTCTGGGTAGTGGTTCTCCACTGGTCTGGGTAGTGGCTCCCTCTTACTGGTCTGGGGTAGTGCCTCACTGGTCTGGGTAGTGGTTCTCTCACTGGTCTGGGTAGTGGGTTCACTGGTCTGCAGTGGCTCTCCACTGGTTCTGTAGTGGTTCCCCACTGGTCAAAAGTGGTTCTCTACTGGTCTGGGTAGTGGTTCTCCACTGGTCTGGGTAGTAGTTCTCCACTGGTCACATTACTCCTGCACTAGCTGCTCTGCACTGGCTCCCTGTAAAATCAAGAATCACTTTTAAAATTCTTCTCTTAACTTACAAAGCCTTAATTGGTGATGCACCATCATATCTTGTAAAGAGCTTGTAGTATCAATATCGCCTCACCAGAGAGCTGCGCCTAATAAATGCGGGCTACTTGTAGTTCCGAGTCTTAAAATGTAAAATGGGAGCCAGAGCCTTAGTTATCAAGCTCCTCTTTTATGGAACTAGCTTCCCCACCTTCAGTCCGGGAGGCAGACACGTCACCACCAAGAGCAGACTGAAGACTTTCCTTTGACAGAGTTGATAGTCCAGGCTGAATCAGGTTTGCCCTGGTCCAGCCCCCGGATGGTGCTGGTATAGGCTTATAGTTGCTGGGGATGTTTAGGATGCACTCGAGCACCTCTCTCTTTTTTCTTTCTCCTATGGATGAATCTTCATCTCTCCATCACACATGACTAACTCTGCTTTCTCCTGGAGTCCTTTCTGACTTTCACGCCTCAAGTGGGGTCATCGGGACCTTCATGAGATCGCATATAGATTCTGATCTGCTGGATGGGACCATCGATGGTTGGGATCGCGGAGTTCCTGTCGCCAGCTGTGCCACTGCTGCCCTGCTGGGACTCCGCCACCTCCACTTGGGAGGTCTCCAAACCTCCATCGTGGAATATGCCTAAATATGAATCCATATTGATAAATCCTCTGTCAGATTCTTGAATGTAGAGTTTTTAACCCTCTAAATATGTCCTTCTGTACACATTACATCTATTGTTCATGTCCATCCTGGAGAGGATCTCCTGTTCTCTCTCCTGGAAGGTTTTTTCCCTTTTTTTCCTGAAGGGTTATTTGGGGAGTTTTTCTGTCCGATGAGGTTTTGGGTCAGGGATGTCTATGTACAGATTGTAAAGAATCCTGAGACAAATTTGTAATTTGTAAAACTGGCCATACAAACTGAATTGAATTGAATTTTTGAATAGATGTCAGACGCTTCTGTCATTCTGCTTCAACTGAAGAACAAGCAGAGGGGTAAGGTTTGTGTGGACCCTCTCTGGATTTAAAACCAGGAGCTCAAGGGAGGTGTTGAGCTGAATCTGAGGGCTCAGGTGGGACTACATTTCACAGTGCAGCAGACGAGCAGCAGTAGCCAGCAGCAGCAATCAGTGTTCTTTGGTGAGGAGCACCTGCTGTTTGACGCATTTTGCAGAGAGAAGCAGCAGAGAGGATCGCCCAGGTCACCCCATGGTTCAAACCAAAGACGTGCAATGGTGAAGGATTTTATTTAATTTCACAAAGTTTAAAACAGATGATTTTGTGTTAAGAATATCTCATTTTGAGTTTGGTAAAATGAAAGTAAAATGGGT
>JAYMGU010000342.1:0-18658 GCA_036178185.1 Liparis tanakae
GAGATCGGGCAACACATACCATAAAAAAGAAGTAAATAAATCATGCTACAAACACAGTAAAGGAACTAACTGGAAGAAATGCATTCGTATTGATGCTTACATAATGTCAGGTCATTTCTATTTTTTGTTGATCAATTCGTTAAATATTTAGTGTAACTAAAATGTTTTGTGTAAAATAGCGTTAGCAGTTTGAATGCAGTTGAAGTGTTATATAATGTCAAATTCTAGTTAGCAGAGGATGGTTTCGATCCATCGACCTCTGGGTTATGGGCCCAGCACGTTTCCTCTGCGCCACTCTGCTGTCTCTTGCTCTATATGGGAGTCAAACTCACTAACATAAGGAGATCGGGCAACACATACCATCAAAAAGAACTTAATAAATCATGCTTCAAACACAGTAAAGGAACTAACTGGAACAAATGCATTCGTATTGATGCTTACATAATGTCAGGTCATTTCTATTTTTGGTTGATCAATTCGTTAAATATTTAGTTCAACTAAAATGTTTTGTGTAAACTAACGTTAGCAGTTAGAATGCAATTGAAGTGGCAAATATTGTGAAAATCTAGTTAGCAGAGGATGGTTTCGATCCATCGACCTCTGGGTTATGGGACCAGCACGCTTCCGCTGCGCCACTCTGCTGCCTCTTGCTCTGAATGGGAGTCAAACTCACTAACATAAGGAGATCGGGCAACACATACCATAAAAAAGAACTAAAGAAATCATGCTTCAAACACAGTAAATGAACTAACTGGAAGAAATGCATTCGTATTGATGCTTACATAATGTCAGGTCATTTCTGCTTTTGGTTGATCAATTCGTTAAATATTTAGTGTAACTAAAATGTTTTCTATAAAATAACGTTAGCAGGTAGAAATTAAGTCATGTAACTGTAATAAACCAGTTAAGGTCTGGTACATGAAACATTACAATTCTTTTAGCAGAGGATGGTTTCGATCCATCGACCTCTGGGTTATGGGCCCTGCACGCTTCCGCTGGGCCTCTGCTGTACATCACCCCAGATGGGACTCGAACCCACAATCCCTGGCTTAGGAGGCCAGTGCCTCATCCATTAAGCAACTGGGGCAAGATGTTTCTTGAAAGTGGGTTAGGTTTTTATTATCAATCTTAGTTTTGAAATGCTACATTGTGTACTGACATAATTAAAGAAAATAAGTCATGTAACTCACCAGTTAAAGTCTGATACAAGCAACATTACAATTCTTTTAGCAGAGGATGGTTTTGATCCATCGACCACTGGGTTATGGGCCCGGCGCTTCTCTCGCCACTCTGCTGTCGCTTTCACTGAATGGGGTGGAACACACTAACATAAGGAGGGCAACACAGACCATTAAAGAGAATTAAAGAAATCATGCTTCAAAAGTAAAGTAAATAAATGGAACTGGAAATGCATTCGTATTGATGCTTACATAATGTCAGGTCATTTCAATTTTGTTGATCAATTCGTTAAATATTTAGTGTAACTAAAATATTTTGTGTAAAATAACGTTAGCAGTTAGAATGCAGTTGAAGTGGCATATAATGTGAAAATCAAGTTAGCAGAGGATGGTTTTATCCATCGACCTCTGGGTTATGGGCTATGCGCTTCGCTCGCCCAGCAGCTTCGCTGCCACTCTGCTGCCACTTCCTCTGAATGGGAGTCAAACTCACTAACATAAGGAGATCGGGCAACACATACCATCAAAAAGAAGTTAATAAATCATGCTTTAAACACAGTAAAGAAACTAACTGGAAGAAATGCATTCGTATTGATGCTTACATAATGTCAGGTCATTTCTATTTTTGGTTGATTAATTCGTTAAATATTTAGTGTAACTAAAATGTTTTGTGTAAAATAACGTTAGCAGTTAGAATGCAGTTGAAGTGGCATATAATGTGAAAATCTAGTTAGCAGAGGATGGTTACAATCCATTGACCTCTGGGTTATGGGCCCAGCACTCTTCAGCTGCGCCACTCTGCTGTAGATCACCCCAGATGGGACACAAACCCACAATCCCTGGCTTAGGAGGCCAGTGCCTTATCCATTAGAACACTGGGGCTTGATGTTTCTTGAAAGTGGGTTAGGTTTTTATTATTAATCTTAGTTTCGAAATGCTACAGCACTCTGCTGTACATCACCCCAGATGGGACTCGAACCCACAATCTCTGACTTAGGAGACCAGTGCCTTATCCATTAGGCCACTAGGGATTGATGTTCCTTGAAAGTGGGTTAGGTTTTTATTATCAATCTTAGTTTCAAAATGCTACATTGTGTACTGACATAATTAAAGAAAATAAGTCATGTAACTGTAATAAACCAGTTAAGGTCTGATACAAGCACCATTTCAATTCTTTTAGCAGAGGATGGTTTCAATCCATCGACCCGCTGGGTTATGGGCCCCATACGCTTCCTCTGCGCCACTCTGCTGTCACTTTCACTGAATGAGTGGAACACACTAACCTAAGGAGGTCCGGCAACACAGAACATTAAAAGAAATTAAAGAAATCATGCTTCAACCAAAGTAAAGAAATAACTGGAAGAAATGCATTCGTATTGATGCTTACATAATGTCAGGTCATTTCTATTTTTTGTTGATCAATTCGTTAAATATTTAGTGTAACTAAAATGTTTTGTGTAAAATAGCGTTAGCAGTTTGAATGCAGTTGAAGTGGCATATAATGCCAAATTCTATTTAGCAGAGGATGGTTTCGATCCATCGACCTCTGGGTTATGGGCCCAGCACGCTTCCCCTGCGCCACTCTCCTGTCTCTTGCTCTATATGGGAGTCAAACTCACTAATATAAGGAGATCGGGCAACACATACCATCAAAAAGAAAAAGAAATCATGCTTCAAACACAGTAAAAGTGAAATAACTGGAAGAAATGCATTTGTATTGATACATAATGTCAGGTCATTTCTATTTTTGGTTGATCAATTCGTTAAATATTTAGTGTAACTAAAATGTTTAGTGTAACTAAAATGTTTTTTAAAAAGCGTTAGCAGTTTGAATGCAGTTGAAGTGGCATATAATGTCATATTCTAGTTAGCAGAGGATGGTTTTGATCCATTGACCTCTGGGTTATGGGCCCAGCACGCAGCACTTCCACTGCGCCACTCTGCTGTACATCACCCCAGATGGGACTCAAACCCACAATCCCTGGCTTAGGAGGCCACTGGGGCTTGATGTTCCTTGAAAGTGGGTTAGGTTTTTATTATCAATCTTTGTTTCAAAATGCTACATTGTGTACTGACATAATTAAAGAAAATAAGTCATGTAACTGTAATAAAACAGTTAAGGTCTGGTACAAGCACTATTACAATTCTTTCAGCAGAGGATGGTTTCGATCCATCGACCTCTGGGTTATGGGCCCAGCGCTTCCCTGCGCCACTCTGCTGTACATCACCCCAGATGGGACTCGAACCCACAATCCCTGACTTAGGAGGCCAGTGCCTCATCCATTAGAGCCACTGGGGCAAGTTGTTTTCTTGAAAGTGGGTTAGGTTTTATTATTAATCTTAGTTTCGAAATGCTACAGCACTCTGCTGTACATCACCCCAGATGGGACTTGAACCCACAATCCCTTTAGGAGGCCAGTGCCTTATCCATTAGGCCACTAGGGATTGATGTTCCTTGAAAGTGGGTTAGGTTTTATTATCAATCTTTGCTTCAAAATGCTACATTGTGTACTGACATAATTAAAGAAAATAAGTCATGTAACTGTAATAAACCAGTTAAGGTCTGATACAAGCACCATTTCAATTCTTTTAGCAGAGGATGGTTTCAATCCATCGACCGCTGGGGTTAGGGCCCCCGCTGGAGCTGCTGTCACTTTCATTGAATGGGAGTGGAACACACTAACCTAAGGAGGTCGGGCAACACAGAACATTAAAGAGAATTAAAGAAATCATGCTTCAACCAAAGTAAAGGAAATAACTGGAAGAAATGCATTAAGTATTGATGCTTACATAATGTCAGGTCATTTCAATTTTTGTTGATCAATTCGTTAAATATTAAGTGTAACTAAAATCTTTTGTGTGTAAAATAACGTTAGCAGTTAGAATGCAGTTGAAGTGGCATATAATGTGAAAATCTTGTTAGCAGAGGATGGTTTCGATCCATCGACCTCTGGGTTATGGGCCCATGCCTTCGCTGCCACTCTGCTGTCTCTTGCCCTATATGGGAGTCAAACTCACTAACATAAGGAGATCGGGCAACACAGACCATCAAAAAGAAGTAAATAAATCATGCTTCAAACACAGTAAAGGAACTAACTGGAAGAAATGCATTCGTATTGATGCTTACATAATGTCAGGTCATTTCTATTTTTTGTTGATCAATTCGTTAAATATTTAGTGTAACTAAAATGTTTTGTGTAAAATAGCATTAGCAGTTTGAATGCAGTTGAAGTGGCATATAATGTCAAATTCTATTTAGCAGAGGATGGTTTCGATCCATCGACCTCTGGGTTTTGGGCCCAGCACGCTTCCGCTGCGCCACTCTGCTGTCTCTTGCCCTATATAGGAGTCAAACTCACTAACATAAGGAGATCGGGCAACACATACCATCAAAAAGAAGTTAATAAATCATGCTTCAAACACAGTAAAGGAACTAACTGGAAGAAATGCATTCGTATTGATGCTTACATAATGTCAGGTCATTTCTATTTTTGGTTGATCAATTCGTTAAATATTTAGTGTAACTAAAATGTTTTGTGTAAAATAACATTAGCAGTTAGAATGCAATTGAAGTGGCATATAATGTGGCATATAATGTGAACATTAGTAAAGGAAAAGGAAATGTCAGGTCATTTCTATTTTTGGTTGATCAATTCGTTAAATATTAAGTGTGACTAAGATGTTTTGTGTAAAATAAACGTTAGCAGTTAGAATGCAGTTGAAGTAGCATATAATGTGAAAATGTACGTAGCAGAGGATGGTTTCGATGCATCGACCTCTGGATCATGGGCCCAGCACGCTTCGCTGCGCCACTCTGCTGTACATCATCACCCAGATGGGACTCGAACCCACAATCCCTGACTTAGGAGGCCAGTGCCTCATCCATTAGGCCAATGGGGCAAGTTGTTTCTTGAAAGTGGGTTAGGTTTTTATTATTAATCTTAGTTTCGAAATGCTACAGCACTCTGCTGTACATCACCCCAGATGGGACTTGAACCCCACAATCCCTGGAGGAGGCCAGTGCCTTATCCATTAGGCCACTAGGGATTGATGTTCCTTGAAAGTGGGTTAGGTTTTTATTATCAATCTTTGCTTCAAATGCTACATTGTGTACTGACATAATTAAAAGAAAATAAGTCATGTAACTGTAATAAACCAGTTAGGTCTGATACAAGCACCATTTCAATTCTTTTAGCAGAGGATGGTTTCAATCCATCGCCCGCTGGGTTATGGGCCCAGCTTGCTTCCTCTTGCCACTCTGCTGTCACTTTCATTGAATGGGGAGTGGAACACACTAACCTAAGGAGGTCGAACACACAGAACATTAAAGAAAATTAAAAGAAATCATGCTTCAACCAAAGTAAAGGAAATAACTGGAAGAAATGCATTCGTATTGATGCTTACATAATGTCAGGTCATTTCTATTTTTTGTTGATCAATTCGTTAAATATTAAGTGTAACTAAAATCTTTTGTGTAAAATAACGTTAGCAGTTAGAATGCAGTTGAAGTGGCATATAATGTGAAAATCTTGTTAGCAGAGGATGGTTTCGATCCATCGACCTCTGGGTTATGGGCCCCACGCTTCGCTGCGCCACTCTGCTGTCTCTTGCCCTATATGGGAGTCAAACTCACTAACATAAGAGATCGGGCAACACAGACCATCAAAAAAGTAAATAAATCATGCTTCAAACACAGTAAAGGAACTAACTGGAAGAAATGCATTCATTGATGCTTACATAATGTCAGGTCATTTCTATTTTTGTTGATCAATTCGTTAAATATTTAGTGTAACTAAAATGTTTTTGTGTAAAATAGCATTAGCAGTTTGAATGCAGTTGAAGTGGCATATAATGTCAAATTCTATTTAGCAGAGGATGGTTTCGATCCATCGACCTCTGGTTTTGGGCCCAGCGCTTCCCTGCCACTCTGCTGTCTCTTGCCTATATGGGAGTCAAACTCACTAACATAAGGAGATCGGGCAACACATACCATCAAAAAGAAGTTAATAAATCATGCTTCAAACACAGTAAAGGAACTAACTGGAAGAAATGCATTCGTATTGATGCTTACATAATGTCAGGTCATTTCTATTTTTGGTTGATCAATTCGTTAAATATTTAGTGTAACTAAAATGTTTTGTGTAAAATAACATTAGCAGTTAGAATGCAATTGAAGTGGCATATAATGTGGCATATAATGTGAACATTAGTAAAGGAAAAGGAAATGTCAGGTCATTTCTATTTTTGGTTGATCAATTCGTTAAATATTAAGTGTGACTAAAATGTTTTGTGTAAAATAACGTTAGCAGTTAGAATGCAGTTGAAGTAGCATATAATGTGAAAATCTAGTTAGCAGAGGATGGTTTCGATCCATCGACCTCTGGGTTATGGGCCTGCGCTTCCTCGCCACTCTGCTGTACATCACCCCAGATGGGACTCGAACCCACAATCCCTGGCTTAGGAGGCCAGTGCCTTATCCATTAGGCCACTGGGGCAAGTTGTTTCTTGAAAGGGTGTTAGGTTTTTATTATTAATCTTAGTTTCGAAATGCTACAGCACTCTGCTGTACATCACCCCAGATGGGACTCGAACCCACAATCCCTGGCTTAGGAGGCCAGTGCCTCATCCATTAGGCCACTGGGGCAAGTTGTTTCTTGAAAGTGGGTTAGGTTTTTATTATTAATCTTAGTTTCGAAATGCTACAGCACTCTGCTGTACATCACCCCAGATGGGACTCGAACCCACAATCCCTGGCTTAGGAGGCCAGTGCCTTATCCATTAGGGCCCTAGGGATTGATGTTCCTTGAAAGTGGGTTAGGTTTTTATTATCAATCTTTGCTTCAAAAATGCTACATTGTGTACTGACATAATTAAAGAAAATAAGTCATGTAACTGTAATAAACCAGTTAAGGTCTGATACAAGCACCATTTCAATTCTTTTAGCAGAGGATGGTTTCAATCCATCGACCGCTGGGTTATGGGCACACAGCACGCTTCCTCTCGCCACTCTGCTGTCACTTTCATTGAATGGGTGGAACACACTAACCTAAGGAGGTCGGGCAACACAGAACATTAAAGAGAATTAAAAGAAATCATGCTTCAACCAAAGTAAAGGAAATAACTGGAAGAAATGCATTCGTATTGATGCTTACATAATGTCAGGTCATTTCAATATTTGTTGATCAATTCGTTAAATATTAAGTGTAACTAAAAATTTTTGTGTAAAAAAATGTTAGCAGTTAGAATGCAGTTGAATTGGCATATAATGTGAAAATCTTGTTAGCAGAGGATGGTTTCGATCCATCGACCTCTGGGTTATGGGCCCAGCACGCTTCCGCTCGGCCACTCTGCTGTCTCTTGCCTATATGGAGTCAAACTCACTAACATAAGGAGATCGGGCAACACAGACCATCAAAAAAATAGATAAATCATGCTTCAAACACAGTAAAGGAACTAACTGGAAGAAATGCATTCGTATTGATGCTTACATAATGTCAGGTCATTTCTATTTTTTGTTGATCAATTCGTTAAATATTTAGTGTAACTAAAATGTTTTGTGTAAAATAGCGTTAGCAGTTTGAATGCAGTTGAAGTGGCATATAATGTCAAATTCTATTTAGCAGAGGATGGTTTCGATCCATCGACCTCTGGGTTATGGGCCCAGCACGCTTCCGCTGCGCCACTCTGCTGTCTCTTGCCCTATATGGGAGTCAAACTCACTAACATAAGGAGATCGGGCAACACATACCATCAAAAAGAAGTTAATAAATCATGCTTCAAACACAGTAAAGGAACTAACTGGAAGAAATGCATTCGTATTGATGCTTACATAATGTCAGGTCATTTCTATTTTTGGTTGATCAATTCGTTAAATATTTAGTGTAACTAAAATGTTTTGTGTAAAATAACATTAGCAGTTAGAATGCAATTGAAGTGGCATATAATGTGGCATATAATGTGAACATTAGTAAAGGAAAAGGAAATGTCAGGTCATTTCTATTTTTGGTTGATCAATTCGTTAAATATTAAGTGTGACTAAAATGTTTTGTGTAAAATAACGTTAGCAGTTAGAATGCAGTTGAAGTAGCATATAATGTGAAAATCTAGTTAGCAGAGGATGGTTTCGATCCATCGACCTCTGGGTTATGGGCCCAGCTTCCGCTCGCCACTCTGCTGTACATCACCCCAGATGGGACTCGAACCCACAATCCCTGGCTTAGGAGGCCAGTGGCTTATCCATTAGGCCACTGGGGCAAGTTGTTTCTTGAAAGGGTGTTAGGTTTTATTATTAATCTTAGTTTCAAAATGCTACAGCACTCTGCTGTACATCACCCAGATGGGACTCAACCCACAATCCCTGGCTTAGGAGGCCAGTGCCTCATCCATTAGGCCACTGGGGCAAGTTGTTTCTTGAAAGTGGGTTAGGTTTTTATTATTAATCTTAGTTTCGAAATGCTACAGCACTCTGCTGTACATCACCCCAGATGGGACTCGACCCACAATCCCTGGCTTAGGAGGCCAGTGCCTTATCCATTAGGCCACTAGGGATTGATGTTCCTTGAAAGTGGGTTAGGTTTTTATTATCAATCTTTGCTTCAAAATGCTACATTGTGTACTGACATAATTAAAAAATAAGTCATGTAACTGTAATAAACCAGTTAAGGTCTGATACAAGCACCATTTCAATTCTTTTAGCAGAGGATGGTTTCAATCCATCGACCGCTGGGTTATGGGCCCAACGCTTCCTCTGCCACTCTGCTGTCACTTTCATTGAATGGGAGTGGAACACACTAACCTAAGGAGGTCGGGCAACACAGAACATTAAAGAGAATTAAAGAAATCATGCTTCAACCAAAGTAAAGGAAATAACTGGAAGAAATGCATTCGTATTGATGCTTACATAATGTCAGGTCATTTCAATTTTTGTTGATCAATTCGTTAAATATTAAGTGTAACTAAAATCTTTTGTGTAAAAAATAACGTTAGCAGTTAGAATGCAGTTGAAGTGGCATATAATGTGAAAATCTTGTTAGCAGAGGATGGTTTCGATCCATCGACCTCTGGGTTATGGGCCCAGCACGCTTCGCTCGCCACTCTGCTGTCTCTTGCCTATATAGAGTCAAACTCACTAACATAAGGAGATCGGGCAACACAGACCATCAAAAAGTAAATAAATCATGCTTCAAACACAGTAAAGGAACTAACTGGAAGAAATGCATTACGTATTGATGCTTACATAATGTCAGGTCATTTCTATTTTTTGTTGATCAATTCGTTAAATATTTAGTGTAACTAAAATGTTTTGTGTAAAATAGCGTTAGCAGTTTGAATGCAGTTGAAGTGGCATATAATGTCAAATTCTATTTAGCAGAGGATGGTTTCGATCCATCGACCTCTGGGTTATGGGCCCTGCGCTTCGCTGCGCCACTCTGCTGTCTCTTGCCCTATATGGGAGTCAAACTCACTAACATAAGGAGATCGGGCAACACATACCATCAAAAAAAAGTTAATAAATCATGCTTCAAACACAGTAAAGGAACTAACTGGAAGAAATGCATTCGTATTGATGCTTACATAATGTCAGGTCATTTCTATTTTGGTTGATCAATTCGTTAAATATTTAGTGTAACTAAAATGTTTTTATTAATAAATAACATTAGCAGTTAGAATGCAATTGAAGTGGCATATAATGTGGCATATAATGTGAACATTAGTAAAGGAAAAGGAAATGTCAGGTCATTTCTATTTTTGGTTGATCAATTCGTTAAATATTAAGTGTGACTAAAATGTTTTGTGTAAAATAACGTTAGCAGTTAGAATGCAGTTGAAGTAGCATATAATGTGAAAATCTAGTTAGCAGATGGTTTCGATCCATCGACCTCTGGGTTTGGGGGCCCAACAAGCTTCCGCTGCGCCACTCTGCTGCTGTACATCACCCCAGATGGGACTCGAACCCACAATCCCTGGCTTAGGAGGCCAGTGCCTTATCCATTAGGCCACTGGGGCTTGATGTTCCATGAAGGTGGGTTAGGTTTTCATTATCAACCTTTGTTTCAAAATGCTACATTGTGTACTGACATAATTAAAGAAAATAAGTCATGTAACTGTAATAAACCAGTTAAGGTCTGGTACAAGGACCATTACAATTTTTTTTAGCAGAGGATGGTTTCAATCCATCGACCTCTGGGGTTATGGGCCCACGCTTCTGCTGCTGTCCACTCTGCTTTCTGAATGGGTGGAACACACTAACATAAGGAGATCGGGCAACACAGACCATTAAAAATTAAAGAAATCATGCTTCAAACACAGTAAAGGAAATAACTGGAAGAAATGCATTCGTATTGATGCTTACATAATGTCAGGTGATTTCTATTTTTGTTGATCAATTCGTTAAATATTTAGTGTAACTAAAATGTTTTGTGTAAAATAGCGTTAGCAGTTTGAATGCAGTTGAAGTGGCATATAATGTCAAATTCTATTTAGCAGAGGATGGTTTCGATCCATCGACTGCTGGTTAAAAGGCCCAACCGCTTCCTCTGCACCACTCTGCTGTAACCGCATTCTCTGAATGAGAGTCGAACACACTAACCTAAGGAGGTCGGGCAACACAGACCATTAAAGAGACTTAAAAGAAATCATGCTTCAAACACAGTAAAGGAAATAACTGGAAGAAATGCATTTGTATTGATGCTTACATAATGTCAGGTCATTTCTATTTTTGGTTGATCAATTCGTTAAATATTTAGTTCAACTAAAATGTTTGTGTAAATAACGTTAGCAGTTAGAATGCAATTATTGTGAAAATCTAGTTAGCAGAGGATGGTTCGATCCATCGACCTCTGGGTTATGGGCCCAGCAGCCTCGCTGCGCCACTCTGCTGTACATCACCCCAGATGGGACTCTAACCCCACAATCCCTGGCTTAGGAGGCCAGTGCCTTATCCATTAGGCCACTGGGGCTTGATGTTCCATGAAGGTGGGTTAGATTTTCATTATCAACATTTATTTCAAAATGCTACATTGTGTACTGACATAATTAAAGAAAATAAGTCATGTAACTGTAATAAACCAGTAAAGGTCTGGTACAAGCACTATTACAATTACAATTCTTTAGCAGAGGATGGTTTGATCCATCGACCTCTGGGTTATGGGCCCAGCACGCTTTCACTGCACCACTCTGCTGTACATCACCCCAGATGGGACTCGAACCCACAATCCCTTGCTTAGGAGGCCAGTGCCTCATCCATTTAGCCACTGGGGCAAGATGTTTCTTGAAAGTGGGTTAGGTTTTTACTATTAATCTTAGTTTGAAATGCTACATTGTGTACTGACATAATTAAAGAAAATAAGTCATGTAACTGTAATAAACCAGTTAAGGTCTGGTACAAGCAGCATTACACTTCTTTTTAGCAGAGGATGGTTTCGATCCATCGACTGCTGGGTTATAGGCCCAGCACGCTTCCTCCGCCGCCATGCTGTCGCATTCTCTGAATGAGAGTCGAACACACTAACCTAAGGAGGTCGGGCAACACAGACCATTAAAGAGAATTAAAAAATCATGCTTCAAACACAGTAAAGGAAATAACTGGAAGACATGCATTCGTATTGATGCTTACATAATGTCAGGTCATTTCTATTTTTGGTTGATCAATTCGTTAAATATTTAGTTCAACTAAAATGTTTTGTGTAAAATAATGTTTGCAGTTAGAATGCTGTTGAAGTGGCATTTAATGTGAAAATCTAGTTAGCAGAGGATGGTTTCGATCCATCGACCTCTGGGTTATGGGCCCAGCACCTTCCTGCGCCACTCTGCTGTACATCACCCCAGATGGGACTCAAACCCACAATCCCTGGCTTAGGAGGCCAGTGCCTCATCCATTAGGCCACTGGGGCAAGATGTTTCTTGAAAGTGGGTTAGTTTTTTATTATTAATCTTAGTTTTCGAAATGCTACATTGTGTACTGACATAATTAAAAAAATAAGTCATGTAACTGTAATAAAACAGTTAAGGTCTGATACAACACCATTACAATTTTTTAGCAGAGGACGGTTTTGATCCATCGACCGCTGGGTTATGGGCCCAACACGCTTCTCATGCCACTCTTAACAATAGCTTTCACTGAATGGGAGTGGAACACACTAACCTAAGGAGGTCGGGAAACACATACCATTAAAGAGAATTAAAGAAATCATGCTTCAACCAAAGTAAAGGAAATAACTGGAAGAAATGCATTCGTATTGATGCTTACATAATGTCAGGTCATTTCTATTTTTGGTTGATCAATTCGTTAAATATTTAGTGTAACTAAAATGTTTTGTGTAAAATAACATTAGCAGTTAGAATGCAATTGAAGTGGCATATAATGTGGCATATAATTTGAAAAAGAAAGGAAAATGAAATGTCAGGTCATTTCTATTTTTTTGATCAATTCGTTAAATATTAAGTGTGACTAAAATGTTTTGTGTAAAATAACATTAGCAGGTAGATTGCAGTTGAAGTGGCATATAATGTGTAAATCTAGTTAGCAGAGGATGGTTTCAATCCATCTACCTCTGGGTTATGGGCCGAGCAAGCTTCCACTGCCCACTCTGCTGTCTCTTGCCCTATATGGGAGTCAAACTCACTAACATAAGGAGATCGGGCAACACATACCATCAAAAAAGTAAATAAATCATGCTTTAAACACAGTAAAGGAAATAACTGGAAGAAATGCATTACGTATTGATGCTACATAATGTCAGGTCATTTCTATTTTTGTTGATCAATTAGATTAAATATTAAGTGTAACTAAAATGTTTTGTGTAAAATAACGTTAGCAGTTAAAATGGCATATAATGTCAAATTCTAGTTAGCAGAGGATGGTTTTGATCCATCGACCTCTGGGTTATGGGCCCAACACGCTTCCTCTCGCCACTCTGCTGTAAATCACCCCAGATGGGACTCGAACCCACAATCCTGACTTAGGAGGCCACTGGGGCTTGATGTTCCTTGAAAGTGGGTTAGGTTTTTATTATCAATCTTTGTTTCAAAATGCTACATTGTGTACTGACATAATTAAAAAAAA
Organism: Liparis tanakae; assembly: GCA_036178185.1. NCBI lineage: Eukaryota > Metazoa > Chordata > Actinopteri > Perciformes > Liparidae > Liparis > Liparis tanakae. The sequence continues at coordinate 13,243 of JAYMGU010000342.1, forward strand.
TAAGTCATGTAACTGTAATAAACAAATTAAGGTCTGATACAAGTACCATTACAATTCTTTTAGCAGAGGATGGTTTCGATCCATGGACCGCTGGGTTATGGGCCCAGCACGCTTCCCTCTGCGCCACTCTGCTGCCGCATTCTCTTAATAGAGTCGAACACACTAACCTAAGGAGGTCGGGCAACACAGACCATTAAAAGAAGAATTAAAAAAAATGCTTCAAACACAGTAAAGGAAATAACTGGAAGAAATGCATTTGTATTGATGCTTACATAATGTCAGGTCATTTCATTTTTTTGGTTGATCAATTAGTTAAATATTTAGTTCAACTAAAATGTTTTGTGTAAACTAACGTTAGCAGTTAGAATGCAATTGAAGTGGCATATTTTGTGAAAATCTAGTTAGCAGAGGATGGTTTCGATCGACCTCTGGGTTATATGGGCCCCAGGCCGCTTCCGCCGCCACTCTGCTGCCTCTTGCTCTGAATGGAGTCAAACTCACTAACATAAGGAGATCGGGCAACACATACCATAAAAAAGAACTAAATAAATCATGCTTCAAACACAGTAAAGGAACTAACTGGAAGAAATGCATTTGTATTGATGCTTACATAACATAATGTCAGGTCATTTCTATTTTTGTTGATCAATTCGTTAAATATTTAGTGTAACTAAAATGTTTTGTGTAAAATAAGGTTAGCAGTTTGAATGCAGTTGAAGTGGCATATAATGTCAAATTCTAGTTAGCAGAGGATGGCCCGATCCATCCGACCTCTGGGTTATGGGCCTTCGCTTCCTCTGCGCCACTCTGCTGTACATCACCCCAGATGGGACTCGAACCCACAATCCCTGGCAGCAGGCCACTGGGGCTTGATGTTCCTTGAAAGTGGGTTAGGTTTTTATTATGAATCTTTGTTTCAAAATGCTACATTGTGTACTGACATAAATAAAGAAAATAAGTCATGTAACTGTAATAAACCAGTTAAGGTCTGGTACAAGCACCATTACAATTCATTTAGCAGAGGATGGTTTCCATCCATCAACCTCTGGGTTATGGGCCCAGCAAGCTTCCACTCGCCACTCTGCTGTCTCTTGCTCTGAATGGGAGTCAAACTCACTAACATAAGGAGATCGGGCAACACATACCATCAAAAAGTAAATAAATCATGCTTCAAACACAGTAAAGAACTAACTGGAAGAAATGCATTCATATTGATGCTTACATAATGTCAGGTCATTTCTATTTTTTGTTGATCAATTCGTTAAATATTTAGTGTAACTAAAAATTTTTTAAAAAATGTTAGCAGTTAAAATGGCATATAATGTGAAAATCTAGTTAGCAGAGGATGGTTTAGATCCATCGACCTCTGGGTTATGGGCCCAGCACCCTTCAGCTGCACCACTCTCCTGTCTCTTGCACTATATGGGAGTCAAACCACTAGCATAAGGAGATAGACCTTTATACCATCAAAAAAGTAAATAAATCATTCTTCAAACACAGTAAAGGAACTAACTGGAAGAAATGCATTCGTATTGATGCTTACATAATGTCAGGTCATTTCTATTTTGGTTGATCAATTCGTTAAATATTTAGTGTAACTAAAAATTTTTGATAATAAAATAACATTAGCAGTTAGAATGCAGTTGAAGTGGCATACAATGTGGCATATAATGTGAAAATTAGTAAAGGAAAAGGAAATGTCAGGTCATTTCTATTTTTGTTGATCAATTCGTTAAATATTGAGTGTAACTAAAATATTTTGTAAAATAGTTAGCAGTTAGACTGCAGTTGAAGTGGCATATAATGTGAAAATCTAGGTAACTTGGCGGATGGTTTCGATCCATCGACCTCTGGGTTATGGGCCCAGAAGCGCTTCCGCCTGCCAATTCCTTATACATCACCCCAGATGGGACTCAAACCCACACACCCTGGCTTAAAGGCGCCTCATCCATTAGGCCACTGGGGCTTGTTGTTCTTGAAGGTGAGTTAGGAGTTTCATTATCAACCTTTGTTTCAAATGCTACATTGTGTACTGACATAATTAAAAAAAAATAAGTCGTGTAACTGTAATAAACCAGTTAAGGTCTGATACAAGCACCATTTCAATTCTTTTAGCAGAGGATGGTTTGATCCATCGCCGACGCTGGGTTATAGGCCCATGCATTTCCTCTGGGCCACTCTGCTGTCACTTTCACTGAATGGGGTGGAACACACTAACCCTAAGGAAGTCGGGCAACACAGAACATTAAGAGAATTAAAAAAATCATGCTTCAACCAAAGTAAAGGAAATAACTGGAAGAAATGCATTCGTGTTGATGCTTACATAATGTCAGGTCATTTCTATTTTGGTTGATCAATTCGTTAAATATTAGTGACTAAAATGTTTTTGTGTAAAATAACGTTTGCAATTAGAATGCAGTTGAAGTGGCATATAATGTGAAAATCTTGTTAGCAGAGGATGGTTTCAATCCGCCGACCTCTGGGTTATGGGCCCAGCCTTTCCGCGCCACTCTGCTGTCTCTTGCCTAAATGGGGAGTCAAACTCACTAACATAAGGAGATCAGACATTACACCATCAAAAAAAGTAAATAAATCATGCTTCAAACACAGTAAAGGAACTAACTGGAAGAAATGCATTTGTGATGATGCTTACATAATGTAAGGTAATTTCTATTTTGATTGATCAATTCGTTAAATATTTAGTGTAACTAAAATGTTTTGTGTAAAATAACATTAGCAGTTAGAATGCAATTGAAGTGGCATATAATGGCATATAATGTGAAAATTAGTAAAAGGAAAGGAAATGTCAGGTCATTTCTATTTTTGGTTGATCAATTCGTTAAATATTAAGTGTGACTAAAATGTTTTGTGTAAAATAACGTTAGCAGTTAGAATGCAGTTGAAGTGGCATATAATGTGAAAATCTAGTTAGCAGAGGATGGTTTAGATCCATCGACCTCTGGGTAATGGGCCCAACCCTTCGCTGCGACACTCTGCTGTACAACACCCCAGATGGGACTTGAACCCACAATCCCTGGCTTGAGGCCAGTGCCTTATCCATTAGGCCACTGGGGCTTGTTGTTCCATGAAGGTGGGTTAGGTTTTCATTATCAACCTTTGTTTCAAAATGCTACATTGTGTACTGACATAATTAAAGAAAATAAGTCATGTAACTGTAATAAACCAGTTAAGGTCTGATACAAGAACCATTTCAATTCGTTTAGCAGAGGATGGTTTCGATCCATCAACCTCTGGGTTATGGGCCCAGCCGCCTTCGCTGCGCCACTCTGCTGTCTCTTGCTCTGAATGGGAGTCAAACTCACTAACATAAGGAGATCGGGACCTTTTATACCTTCAAAAAAGAAATAAATAAATCATGCTTCAAACACAGTAAAAGGAAATAACTGGAAGAAATGCATTCGTATTGATGCTTACATAATGTCAGGTCATTTCTGTTTTGGTTGATCAATTTATTAAATATTTAGTGTAACTAAAATGTTTTGTGTAAAATTACGTTAGCAGTTAATGCGAATTGAAGTGGCATATAATGTGAAAAAATCTAGTTAGCAGAGGATGGTTTGATCCGCCGACCTCTGGGTTATGGGCTACGCTTCGCTCGCACTGCTGTCTCTTGCCTATATAGAGTCAAACTCACTAACATAAGGAGATCGGACAACACATACCTTCAAAAAAAAAAAATCATGCTTCAAACACAAAAGAAATAACTGGAAGACATGCATTCGTATTGATGCTTACATAATGTCAGGTCATTTCAATTTTTGTTGATCAATTCGTTAAATATTAAGTGTAACTAAAATGTTTTGTGTAAAAATAACGTTAGCAGTTAGAATGCAGTTGAAGTGGCATATAATGTGAAAATTTAGTTAGCAGAGGATGGTTTCGATCCATCGACCTCTGGGTTATGGGCCCAGCAACACTTCGCTGCGCCACTCTGCTGTACATCACCCCAGATGGGACTCGAACCCAAACCCTGGCTTAAGGGCCAGTGCCTCATCCATTAGGCCACTGGGGCAAGATGTTTTCTTGAAAGTGGGTTAGGTTTTTACTATTAATCTTAGTTTCGAAATGCTACATTGTGTACTGACATAATTAAAGAAAATAAGTCATGTAACTGTAATAAACTAGTTAAGGTCTGGTACAAGCAGCATTACAATTCTTTTAGCAGAGGATGGTTTCGATCCATCGACCTCTGGGTTATGGGCCCATGCTTCCGCTTCGCTCGCCACTCTGCTGTACATCACCCCAGATGGGACTCAAACCCACAATCCCGGCTTAGGAGGCCAGTGCCTTATCCATTAGGCCACTGGGGCTTGTTGTTGCGTGAAAGTGGGTTAGGTTTTATTATCAATCTTAGTTTCGAAATGCTACATTGTGTACTGACATAATTCAAGAAAATAAGTCATGTAACTGTAATAAACGGTAAGGTCTGATACAAGCACCATTACAATTCTTTTAGCAGAGGATGGTTTCGATCTATCAACCTCTGGGTTATGGGCCCAACCCTTGCTGCTCCACTCTACTGTCCGTACTCTGGGGAGTCGAACACACTAACCTAAGGAGGTCGGGCAACACAGACCATTAAAGAGAATTAAAGAAATCATGCTTCAAACACAGTAAAGGAAATAACTGGAAGACATGCATTACGTATTGATGCTTACATAATGTCAGGTCATTTAAATTTTGTTGATCAATTAGATTTAAATATTAAGTGTAACTAAAATCTTTTGTGTAAAATAACGTTAGCAGTTAGAATGCAGTTGAAGTGGCATATAATGTGAAAAATCTTGTTAGCAGAGGATGGTTTCGATCCATCGACCTCTGGGTTATGGGCCCAACAAGCTTCGCTGCTCCACTCTACTGTCCCATTACTCGAAATAACAATTGACTAACCTAAGGAAATTAGGGCAACACAGACCATTAAAAATTAAGAAATCATGCTTCAAACACAGTAAAGGAAATAACTGGAAGACATGCATTCGTATTGATGCTTACATAATGTCAGGTCATTTAAATTTTGTTGATCAATTCGTTAAATATTAAGTGTAACTAAAATGTTTTTGTAAAATAACGTTAGCAGTTAGAATGCAGATGAAGTGGCATATAATGTGAAAATCTAGTTAGCGAGGATGGTTTCGATCCATCGACCTCTGGGTTATGGGCCCAGCACGCTTCGCTCGCCACTCTGCTGTACATCACCCCAGATGGGACTTCGAACCCACAATCCCTGGCAGGAGGCCAGTGCCTCATCCATTAGGCCACTGGGGCAAGTGTTTCTTGAAAGTGGGTTGGGTTTTTATTGTTAATCTTAGTTTCGAAATGCTGGCACGGCTGCTGTACATCACCCCAGATGGGACTCGAACCCACAATCCCTGGCTTAGGAGGCCAGTGCCCTCCC
>JAYMGU010000346.1:0-24412 GCA_036178185.1 Liparis tanakae
TTGATGTATCTATGTAACAATGCTTTTTGTTTTGTGAATGTTTATATTGTAAATGTGTCTGAGTAAATGCTAGCTAAGCAGCTTGCTGTGAAAACACCACAATATCACTCATGTGATTATTTCTCCCCTTATTTAGCGGCGTAACATGTGTGTGTGCGTGTTATTTGCGTAAGTAAAAAAGTATTAAACCAAATCGCATGAAATTTGGTGGGATGATTGAATATTAACCGGGGACAATTTGATTAGATTTTGGGATCGATCGCGTCAAACGTCAGGTTGTTTGCCCTTGATCTTGTCATCACTGAATAAAAACAGGTTTTCTGGTGTAAATCCCCTCTTGTCACTGCCTTTGATCTCGCGCCAAACCAGAGTCTATAAGTAGAGGTGATTTCCAGCAAAGCGGCAGGGATTTGTGATCGCTTTTGGCTGCGCCTGCATAGTCAGGGGGGATTTTGCCGTGTTTTCCTCATTCTAGTTAAACAGCTTGCCGTAGAAAAAACACAATATCACTCATGTGATTATTTCTCCCCTTATTCAGGTAGAGTGAAGTTGTTCTGCAGTGGTGAAATAATTGTAATGAGACGAGGCTTCAGAGAATGTATGTTGTTAAAATAAGTTCAGAGATAAAAGTGTATAGAATTATTTGTACATGTAGAGCTAAGCGCCGATTAGCTCATTAGCTAACGCCGATTAGCTCGTTAGCTAGCGCCGATTAGCCCGTTGGCTAGGCTCATTACTATGAAATGCAGTTGTGTTGTTTGGTTCATCTGTTGATGTATCTATGTAACAATGCTGTTTGTTTTGTGAATGTTTATATTGTAAATGTGTCTGAGTATATATGCTAGCTAAGCAGCTTGCCGTGAAAACACCACAATATCACTCGTTATTATTTCTCCCCTTATTCAGGGGCGTAAAATGTGTGTGTGTGTGTTATTCGCGTAAGTAAAAAAGTATTAAACCAAATCGCATGAAATTTGGTGTGATGATTGAATATTAACCGGGGACAATTTGATTAGATTTTGGGATCGATCGGGTCAAAGGTTAGGTTGTTTGCCCTTGATCTTGTCATCACTGAATAAAAACAGGTTTTCTGGTGTAAATCCCCTCTTGTCACTGCTTTTGATCTCGCGCCGAACCAGAGTCTATAAGTAGAGGTGATTTCCAACAAGCGGCAGAGATTTGTGATTTCTTTTGGCTGCGCCGTGTTTCCTCATTCTAGTTAAGCAGCTTGCCATTGAAAACACCACAATATCACTAAATGATTATTTATCCTTATTCAGGTAGGGTGAAGTTGTTCTGTAGTGGTGAAAGTTTTGTAATGAGTCGGGGCTACGAGAGAATGTATGTTGTTACAATAACTATTGTACATTTATTTAACTATACATATAAAACACACCCAATATAACACAAAACACATCCAATATAACACAAACACACAATATAACACGTTAACAATAAAACTATGTATGAAGGAAGAGAGAGGAAGATATGAATATTAACATATCATCTCTTCCTTTTAGGTGCTCTTCTTTTTTGTTTAACGGACTTGATTTTTGACCGTTGAAGGGGACTTATAACGATAAGCTTCCCCATCACGTTCCTGGTCATCTGTTGAGGAAGCACAAACAAAACCAGAGTGAGTTGATCAGTTCAGGCTTGTCTTCACACAACTGTCCTGCACTTTTTTAAAGACTGAATACATACGTACTCTTTGCTGGTCCTCTTCTTCCACCAGCAGAGGTTGGATCCTCTCTTCCTCCTCCTCATCGGAAGACACTGATGTGTCACTGCTGTCTGTTTCCGTCTCTGTGTCCGTCGCCTTCTGTAAATCTCTTTTATGCTTCCAACCGGTGGCATGTGGACAGGAGGAAGGGTGGGACGGATGAGGAGGAGGGGTGGGAGGGATGAGGAGGAGGGTTGGGAGGGATGAGGAGGAGGGGTGGGAGGGATGAGGAGGAGGGGTGGGAGGGATGAGGAGGAGGATGGGAGGGAGGAGGCGGAAGTCATTTCTTCAAATGTGTTCCTCAATCAGACATCCTTGTTTACGGTCCAGCACCAAGGCGTAGAACCGGTCTGCCGTTTCTGTGTCGTGGCACATGAAACAGGCCAACCGGTTCCGCGTGCCAGTGCTGTGGTAGTTTCTGGCCTGGAAACGGTACAAGAGACAGAAAGAACGTGCGAGTCAAGCAAAGCAATTGTTTTTGTACTACAGCATCACAGAGACTGGACAACTACACTTATGTGCGCCGACACCGCTGTGCGAATATCTGTGAATGTTGGCCGCCCAGGCAGGCCCATCTGGGCCCAGGCCGTCTGAAAATACCTGACTAGGTTTTTTACTGGCCCGTCCCCCTTTGTGATAAAAACCCTTTTGTTTTTGGGGCCCAGACTCTTTCTGACTTGGAGCCATCTCTCCAGCGAGGAGAACTCATCCAAAGTCAGAAAGATCTGCCCCCCCCCCAAAGTCCCTGTTTGTCTTATGTTCATCGATCTATAACACAGAAAAAAACATGAATCATCTTTCAAATAAAACATAGTTGATGAGGGACTTCATTGTAGAGCTTGGTACATACAGTGATGATGAAGAGGAGCAGCCTGTCGTGCTGCCTCAACCTCAGGGACAGTCATATTGGTGAGTACCCCTGGCCTGTGTCCATAAATGGAGCAGATGAAGGCCGGGAGGTACCCATAGAAGTCGTCCCTGAAGACGGTACAGCCCTCCTCCATCCTGGCTGAAAAGGAGGGAGAAGAGAAATGTCATTAACGGCAACACATGCACTCTTTTGGACATGACAACCAACTGAAAGACCCAGTCTCTGGAGCTAAATGACTTACTCAGAAGCTCTGGGATCACCAGTCGGGCCTGGGCCTGGCACCTCCGCAGGCCCTCTTGTGACACGATGTTGTCCATCTTTGCAGCTTTTACTTTTAGTTGATGAGTAACTATAGAACGTCCCCGATTTTTTACACAACTATGGACCATCCTAATAATCGCCTTAAACTGCCCCCGCCGCAACCCACACGAATGTGGCGGGGTGTCACAATACTTCAGGAACTGAAGGGTGTGTTCCTGAGGTAGAAGTTTATGGTGGTGATCTCCTTCCCTTCGTCCATCAGTTGAGCTGTATATCTGTGAAAATAAACACTGCAATTTAGTCACCATTAACATCATGCATGTATAATAGCGACTTAATTTGCATGTGAATATAACATTTACTTTTGTCGTTAAAAAAAAAGACAGTCGGCGTGGTCACTCTTCCCCACAGACAGGTGGAAAAGAAAGGACCTCACACGACTGGCTTTGGAGACGGCGTTCTCTAATTGTTTGATGGTGGGGTGAGTCCCTTCCATGAACGTCTCATTGTTCTCCAGAAACATTTCTGTTCAAAGAAAGAAAAACATTTTCAATAAATCAACATTGAAATAGAATCTTACACACACGATGCCCTTTCCCCTCTCACCAATACTTGGAGGGAGAACCAGGTGCCTTATGGCAGCCCCTCTGCCAGTCCCCTTAAAGGTGGCCTGCTGCTGGGTAATGTTAAGTGTGGTCGAAACTGCGGTCCCGTGCTCGATATAATCCGAATCCGATGATTACGTTTTAACAATATTTAATGGCAGAAGCATAAGCAGTAGACTGGGGCTACAATCGTAGGGCCAAGCGGAGCGTTACGCCACAGACTAAAAGCAACGTTGCAGATAGGGGATGTCTTGTAAGCTTCCGACCGTCTCGAGAGTAGACTGAATCTCACCTCACCCACAAGTTTTATCAGTTTCACTTTCACACCTTTCCTCTAAACGTTAGCTCCATTTTTCAGTTCAGCATGCTACGCTGTCGTTGGCTTACGGCCAGCTAACAGGTAATGAGCCGGGTCAAACGTCATGATCCCGCGACCCAAGCTACTTCCGGTCACCTGGGCGACGGAAGTCTCACGTGACACTCCTGCTCCAATCAACATCACGGATTTCCACCGGCTTCCAACTCACGTGGCAACATGTAAACAACAAACTAACTTTCATTCTCATGCAGCATACATATAAACAAACATAAACATACAAGTATTACAAACATATTCATAAACACATAAAAACATTACTTCTGCCATTGACATATGCATAGAGTAAACATCACCTCCATGCCTCATAACACAACAATAACAATATCAATATTCTCCCTAATATTTCTCTAATCATATCTTGCTATATGTATTATTAAAACACAAACGTACTATGTACATGTGCAAAGTCAAAATGAATTATTACAACTTAACAATTCCCTCCTTTTATACTTACAACATAGTATAAACAATCATTGTAATAACCCCTTTATTTTGACCATCTATGTAAACATCAGACATACAAATTTAATCACTCAAATAATTCATTATTGCTGTGGAAGGAAAAACATCACTCCCTCCTCTTATCCCTGCTTCTCAAGAAAAACAAATAACACTAAGTGTCAGTGTGAATGTATTCATCACACGGCAAAATCTTAAAATCCTGAAATGTACTTATGCGTGGTACGTGTGCAATTATCTATGTGTCTGTCTATGCGTTCCCTGTAAATCCATGTGTCCAGTTTCCAGTTTGTCCGCATACATGCTCAGCAACTCCAGCTCTCCAGCATTCCTCCAAGCCGATTGTCAACAACGGTTGCGATACAGAATCCCACTCAGCTGAGGGAGCATGAATCACTGGGTCCACAGACTGCAAGCAGTTAACTGTCTAACAGCAAGTCACACTCACTGAATCTCAGCTGAGGGCTTCTCAAGGGACCAAAAAGCATCATCCCTCTGGTCAACATTTGTTTCATACCTCCCGGACGTCCCGGTCCCAGGGGAGATATTCACTCCTCAATGGTTAACCTGTCCAGGCAAAACATTGGTCCTAATTCGCTCACTGGCTGAGCCGTCTGTCCGTCGGTGGAGTCGCATATCCACATGTCATCTCCATCTTCCTCTGCTCCCTCCTGTCTTCTGCTCTGGATGGCATCGCAGGGGTCCTCAGGCGATCTCCTGGACTCCCTCATCTCCGAAGGTGCACGATACTCCTCTGTGGGCAGCTCCTCCGCAGGCAACCGGCACACGATAGACGTCGATGCTGGGCGTCAGGTGTAGCTGTTGAAGAGAATTAGAAAACAAAACACAGCGGCCTCTCGACCGAATCTACACAGAATGTAACATCTAACTTGGGAATAATTATTTCTCCCGAACCAACTATCCAGCATATCTGAGAAGTGGTCACTCTCAAAACGATCTCTTGTCCTCCTCAGAGCCTACCTATTAATGTGTGTCCTCTATGGTGGACATTCTACTTAGCATCTCTCCTATCTCTACTATGATATTGACAAGTTATTGATCAACCACGTCAAAATTGATATACTTAGTTATGAAAGCAATCCAAGTATTTATCCACCAAAATTAAAAAGTTATGAAAGTCAATGGTGCTTCCAAAACAGGCAACCGACTAAATGAAGGACCATAAAGAATGATGAACAAACGATTAGTTGGGTAATCCAAATTCAACCAAATGCATCTGTACTAGGTCAGTTCTGGACATAAGACAACAATACGATGATAATGTGTTCAATCTTGATAGAACTTCTTCTACCATCCTAAACCAACAAGTAAAACTATCTGGATCGATGAATGATTCAGTTCCCTAATGAAGTTGGATCTGGGTAAATGTCCTCTAAGGACATCATTCCCGTTCATCTTCTATACTGGGCTGTCTCTTCACATGACGACGGCATGAGGTCCACTACAGTGGACATGCTGCAAAATTCAAACTCAAACTAATTTGCAAAATGTTCAATTGACAAGATGTATATGTAATTCTAAATAGGTAGGCCATCACTAAAAATAGGGAGTTGGAATTGAATATTCCACAATTCCCAGGAGATCATCAAACTAAACTATCGCTGGTTGAAATTATTTCTTAGTTGCAGAATTGAACTGGCAATCGTTAACCGCATCTGAGAAACGGCTTCTCAATTACTCATTCAATCTCATCTTAATCGATCCTATCTATGTTCCTCTAACTAGGTCACAGAAATATTCAAATCCTGCTAGGATCTGATAGCAGGCAGGTATTTGTCCGGCACACTTCTCTCGCGTGCTCAAACCCTAAAACAGTTTATGGGGAAAACAAAACATGTGCATCTAATTGTGTAGTTAATGACAAGAAACAGTGAGCTGTGAGAGTCAGCGTTGTCTGCATACATCCTCCTGTGTGGCAGTCCTAACTCTCGCTCTAATGTCTCAGAATAAGCAGAATATTAACATATAAGCAAATAAAAAGCAAAATATTAACATATATACAACAACAATGCTCCTAAGCAGCAATGTGTGGAAGTGGCTTCAGCTCTCTCCAGAATTACCCTCATGATTAGGCAACTCTTCAGTGGCTGTTTGTGATTCTCTAGCCACAGATCTCCAAATATACAATGTAAAATGGTGTCATTCTCTCCCTGAGACCACTCACATGGAGGGCGCTGAGAAGTCCTTGCAAATGACTTCAAACCACCCTGTTCACCTGGGCTTATGCACATCCTCTCATGGATCTCAATACTTACCCAGTCACCTGCTCGACCAATGGCCGTTCCCATCAGCTGTGGGCTCTGCCAACCATAATTCGGAGGAAGACCCATACTTCCTGTGGATCAAGCTCACTCATACCACTCTCAAAGTATACAAGCGGCATCATCCTCACATGAGGGTCCTCTCTCTCCTTTGTAATATGTAAATGTCGGCGGGCGTAGTGAGGGAATTATCGGGAAAAGTAGAGCAAAAGCATTACACTTCTGACTATTGGGAGCTTTAAACAGTTCCAACATGCAGTGGAAACCCTCTGGTTCATTATCTGGGCTCAGTGTAAAGGGGACTGTGGCTAACTGGGGCTCTGAAGTGCCACACACCAAACAATCAGGGCGCTTTAGATCTTTCGCAGTGTCAACAAGCCAGTTGACCCAGCTGTTACCTCTCTTGAGACCCGTCTCAGTCTCAATGGTCTGCCTGACACTTGATATGTTCACATACTCCACCAGGGCGTCCGGCAGCATCTCCACCTCCCTGCTTGACACCTGCACATGGACCAGATAGGTCGTCCCTCCTACGTCACCTACTCCCAGTTTGTAGAATCCGGTCATGTCCACCTGCGGATCAGTTACTGACAGAGTGACTTGGTTACATGGTTTATCCCAAACACCCTCGTCACATTGTGAAATCGGACCTGTGAGTGAGACCATCTTATACAGTCTATGATCTCGATTTACATATGCCCGTGGATCAGTGCTGGCAAAAACATCAGTCCAACCACACTTCTCTGAGCATAGGTACTTGTGGTTATGAGAGAATCTCCACACAGCTCTATCCCATATTCCTACCATTCCTTTTGGGCAGCCACCTGTCCTACAAATGTCAAAAGTGGCCACATAGGTTTCCCACAGAACAATACAGTTGGACGCTGGGTGTCATACTCACGTGCTCCTCTTCCTTCTCACTTGAACGCCTCGAACGGTTCCTGGGGGGATACAAAACTGTTGCACCTGGTGGCGCGATTAATTGTGCCAAGTCAGATATGTGTGTTAATGTGGTGTTGGTGTTGGTGTGGATTACGTGTAATTCCTTATCTCGCTGCGCCTCCCACACGATAAATGGGAGTGCTAACATGACCGTCAGGCATGCAGCAGCAAGGCAGAGCTTGGCGGAGGTGATCTCCCCTCCTCTTCTGGCTCTGGTACTCTCCTCATGTTCCTTCATCATCATCCTGGTCGATGGGATCTGCTGGCCGTTCTGGAGCGCGTGCGACGTTTTCGCAACGACTTCGAATGGGCCCGTCCACCGAGGCTCTGTCCACTTTCTTTTGTGCACCTTCAACCACACCCAATCACCAGGTTCTACCGGTATCACGGTTTCTCCTTCTGTCACTTTCTCAGCTCTTTGGACCTGGTAGATGTCCAGCACAGGACTCTCTCCCAGCTCTCGTCCAGGGCTGGGCATCGGTCTTCCTGTCAGCAGCTCATGAGGGGAGAGGAACGTCTTCCCTCCCTTCGAGGGCCGCATAGACATCAGTGCCAGAGGAAGAGCCTCCAGCCAGTCGAGCTTGGTGCCATGACATATTTTAGCTATTTTGGACTTGATTGTCCGATTGGCTCTCTCGACTATACCCTGGGACTGTGGGTGATAGACTGCTCCGTGTGTATGTGTGATACCTAAATATCGTTCTACCTCTTGTAGATGTTTGTTTACAAAATGTGTTCCATTATCAGACCTGATCACCCTTGGTACGCCATATCTTGGGATCAGCTCATTTTTCAGCCACATCACAACCGACTTTGCGTCCTCTTTCTTGCAGGGGATTGCTTCCACCCACCGTGTGTATCTGTCGATCATCACAAGCAGGTATCTGAAGCCTCTCTTCCTGTTTTCTGCACCCATGTCGGTGTAGTCGATGCAAATTTCTTTAAACGGTGCGTCTGGCACTGGGAACTCTCCTTGGGGACATTTATATGGTCGTTTCATGTTGAAGTCATTGCAGGTAGGGCATTCATGGTGATAGAGTTTCACCATCTCGGTCATGTAGGGATGCCACCAGAGGATGGAAACTTCCTCTTCCGTTCTCCTGGGGTTCACATGAGAGGGACCATGTGCCTGCCTGATGAGTCCTTGACACAACCTTGCGGGTGCTACTATGCGTCCATCATGTGACCTCCAGAGACCATCTAGCTGTCTGGCTCCCTTGTGTGCCCACTGATTCTGCTCATAAATTCCTGCTTCTTTCTGCATGAGCTTGATGTCCTCGATTCGAAGTTTGGGGAGTTCCGGTGCTGCAATGGCTGTCATTTGTCTGAAATACCCGGCCGCTTTCTTTGCTGCTCGGTCGGCTGCTTCGTTTCCTTTTGCCACTGACGTTGTCAAGTTCTGATGTCCTTTGCACTTCATAACTGCTACTTTACCTGGTAGCAAGATGGCAGCTAGCAATTTCTCCAAGTGGCTTCTGTGCTTCACTGGAGCATTTGCAGTTGTTAAGAAACCTCTTCTCAACCATTGAGGACCATCGACATGGACGCCGCCATGTGCATAGGCTGAATCGGTGTAAATGTTGACTGTTTTCCCTGTTGAGTGTTCCAGTGCTTTTGTTAAAGCTATTATTTCTGCAAGCTGTGCAGATGCTGGTTGTGCAATGATTTCAGATGCAATTGTTGAATGTTTCTTTCCTTGTTGTTGTACGACAGCGTACGCAGCAATGTTGCTTCTTTCTCCTCTGTGACAGTGTCCATCTGTGAAAAGTGTCAACTCCGGACTGTCCAAAGATTCTGCTTCCAAATCCATCCTTACCTTGAGATCTTTTCTCCCGATTTCTGCACAGTTGTGAGGTTCCTTCAAATTCACATTCAATCCACCTGCCATGTCGTTAGGCTCGTAGGAGAAAGTGATGTGTGGCTGTTGTAAGACTTTTGAGATCTTATCTTGCCTTGTTGCTGTCATGGAGAATGCGCTTGAGGTCAAATATGCAAGGACACCATGTTCTGTGTTGACCTTGAGCTCGTGACACATCACAATGTGAGCAGTTTTCTCAATTGCTTTCTTCAAGGCCGCCAGGTGCCTTGTGCAACCTGTTTGGCCTTTCTCGATGTGATCTAGCTTTGAGCTGTAGAACATCAGTGACCTTCTCTCTCCCTCCTTTTACTGAAACAACACAGCAGATACCATCCCTTTTGTTTCAGAAACATCAAGGTGGAAGGGCCTGTTGTAGTCAGGTGTCGAGAGCTTCGATGCTTGACCTACTTCCTGTTTGGTCTTGATAAATGACTCTTCTGCATCTGTGGTCCATGTCAGCATGCCTTTCAGATTACGGTTTCCTGCTTCAGTCAACATGTCTCGGAGTGGTTGTGTGAGAGACGTGAAGCCAGGAATGTAATGGCGGCTGTAGCCTGTTAAGCCAAGGAACGACAAGTTGAGTCCTTTCTCCTCTCTCGTTGTGGAGTGAACTTGAGGGCGGGGCATTTCCGTGTGTTGGAGCGCCGTAATATGCATCTTGATTCTCCATGGGATGCTGATGTGGGAACTGAGCTGGGGATTGGTAGCTGTAGGCTGCGCTATTTTGATGAACTTGGGGATGTTGATTATGGAGCTGAGATGGGGGTGGGAGGCTTCTGGGCTTTGGAGTGGTCTGGTAGGCTGAGTCATGATACTGAGAGCTCTGAGAGGGGAGGCTTCTGTTGTCAGAAGATCCTTGATGGGCTGGAGGATACTGAGCTGGCAGTGGGGGTGTTCTGTGCGCCGATTGTGGAGGGGTGTTTCCTGAAAGGCATCTATCTTCCAGTTGAACAGCGTACACAATTATACAATGTAGTCTCAAATATGGGAAAAGACTTACTTTTATGCAAACATTTTATTTTTATTTTATTATTTTTTAAACTTTTGTAAATATAATGGGAAAAAACTGGTTACTTTTATCAAACAGTAATCACAGACTATGCAAAAATCAAACACAGCAATCTCAGACACTGCACAAATCAGCACAGCTATCTCAGACAATGCAAATTGAACACAGCAATCTTAGACAATGCAAATAGTTAAGTACAGTAATTGGAAAAAATACATTATTATTACACAAACATTTAACAACCTACTGTAAATGGGAGAATATTAGTTACTTTAAACAAAACTGCCAATCTAGTACTTTCGCATGAATAGCTGCTGAGAAATTGATTACTCGCAAGCCCCAGGCTCACTGTAATAATGACCACTATTGTTAATCAAATCAATAGTAAACTCGCACTATGACTAGAAATATGGAAATAAAACACAATCTATATACAGAGAAAAGTGTTGAGAAATCAAATACTCGGAATGCCTTATGGAATTTCTGTATTAATAACAACTATTGTTAATCAAATCAATAGTAAACTCACACTATGTCTAGAAATATGGAAATAAAACACAATCTATATACAGAGAAAAGTGATGAGAAATCAAATACTCGGAATGCCTTATGGAATTTCTGTATTAATAACCACTATTGTTAATCAAATCAATAGTAAACTCACACTATGTCTAGAAATAAAACAATCAAAATACAGAGAAAAGTGATGAGAAATCAAATACTCGTATAACTTATGGTGATACTGTATTAATAACCACTATTGTTAATCAGAATCAATAGTAAACTCACACTTTATCTAGAAATAAAACACAATCAAAATACAGAGAAAAGTGATGAGAAATCAAATACTCGTATAACTTATGGTGATACTGTATTAATAACCACTATTGTTAATCAGAATCAATAGTAAACTCACACTTTAAAACTGGCAGTAGTACTCAAAGAAAAGAATATGTCTTTAATTCTAATTTGTCAAAATGTGTTGGTGAAAACAGCATGTAATCTGGTGTGTCGGATGTCATAAACCACCTGGCTCAGTGACTCTAAAGTTGTTTCTTAATTTCCAACAACAACCACACGATGGTGCTAAAAGGTTAACCCCTTAATCCCCTCTACGAAGTATGTATTTCAGAACCTCTAGGAGGCGCTAATCCAAATCGTAATGGCGTCTTTTACTTATGCTAATGTATCACTCCCGTGTCTTTTTACTTAATGAACAATAAAAATGTATTTCCTAATGGACCTCGGTTTATCTGACTCGCAATTGTTAACCCCACTTACAGTATTTTAAAATAAAAAATTAGCACGTTGATCTGGTCAGAACGGTTCGTTAATACGTGTATCAGGCTCGCCGACCGTCACATCACCATATTAAATTTTGAGTCTACCCGACAGTTATTTAACAAACTTTAGTTTTCTAACGCTCTCTGTCTAAATATTAGACTCTAGACCACGTGTCGTCCTTTACGAATTGCGTCAATGTGCCTTCGATGGCAGAAACTCCCAGCTAAAGCTTACGAATTTGCACGTCGCAGCTCAACAAAAACCTCCACAATGACTCGTGCAACAAACAACAAACATTACGTTTAACATACAACAATTAACGTGCAATACAACAAATAAAGCATGCGTGCTACAACATATTATACACACTACACCAATCCACTGCAAATGCTTCTCCCGCAGGCTTATGCCCGTCGTTTTCTACGGTAAAAAAACAATATTTAATCCGAGGGGCTTCACACCACTCCACACGCTAAATTCCTATTCATAAACTATGCAGATTTGACGTAACTGGTTCTGCCTTACCGTATGATATTGCGCGGTAAATTGGAGTGGCGTGAAACCGCCGTCCTTTCAAGCCACGAGGTTCCTTTTACAGTCCACGTTGGGCTCCAACTGTTAAGTGTGGTCGAAACTGCGGTCCCGTGCTCGATATAATCCGAATCCGATGATTACGTTTTAACAATATTTAATGGCAGAAGCATAAGCAGTAGACTGGGGCTACAATCGTAGGGCCAAGCGGAGCGTTTCGCCACAGACTAAAAGCAACGTTGCAGATAGGGGATGTCTTGTAAGCTTCCGACCGTCCCGAGAGTAGACTGAATCTCACCTCACGCACAAGTTTTATCAGTTTCACTTTCACACCTTTCCTCTAAACGTTAGCTCCATTGGTCAGTTCAGCATGCTACGCTGTCGTTGGCTTACGGCCAGCTAACAGGTAATGAGCGGGGTCAAACGTCATGATCCCGACCCAAGCTACTTCGGTCACCTGGCGGAAGTCTCACGTGACACTCCTGCTCCAATCAACATCACGGATTTCCACCGGCTTCCAACTCACGTGGCAACATGTAAACAACAAACTAACTTTCATTCTCATGCAGCATACATATAAACAAACATAAACATACAAGTATTACAAACATATTCATAAACACATAAAAACATTACTTCTGCCATTGACATATGCATAGAGTAAACATTACCTCCATGCCTCATAACACAACAATAACAATATCAATATTCTCCCTAATATTTCTCTAATCATATCTTGCTATATGTATTATTAAAACACAAACGTACTATGTACATGTGCAAAGTCAAAATGAATTATTACAACTTAACAGTAACCTGCTCCTCCCGGTCGTGGCTTGGCCCTGCCTCCTCCATCCCCTCCTCCAACTCCACCACATCCATCGCCACCTTCTGTCGCCACCCGGCTGCCAGCAGCACCTTCGCTCATCTAAGAAAATAAAAAAAAGTGAGTAATATTACTTGGACAATCAATATAATGCTGGTAAACTTCCAGCCAGGCGCACTCACCTCTTTTTAAAAGCGTCTAGAGCGGCGGAGTTTGGGCCAGATATTAAAACATTTTGTTTCGAGGATTGCTTCTCTTACAACCTCTCCTGTGTGGCAATAGATTCTTGGAGCTCCGCCCTCCCCGTCACGCACAACGGGAGCTGGCAGGTGATGTCTCTGTCTAGCTCTTCAACACACTGCAGCTCATCTGTGTCTGTCATTTCAATGTCGAAGTCCGACACCATGGTAACCTGAGGGTTGGTGGCCCTCAGGCTGCCAAGGAGCTGGATTGACGTGGACTTCTTGGCTGTTTGCTCCTCAATTATCATCCTGTCCCGGGTCAACCCCGGGTGGCCATCCTTGAAGTGTTTGTCCCGTCTTGTGCTGCGGTACGTGCAGCCCAAAACTGGACAAGGGGCCAAGCGGATGTTGACCCGTCCGGAGGCCAAATTCAGGAGCAACTTTCTCTCCTCTGTGTTAAACACAAAATGCGACCTCCTCAGATGCTGGGAGAGTGCCTTGCACAGGCCAAGGCACAAAGGGCAAGTCGTATTCTCAGTGGTTAGTCATTTCTGAAAGAAAAAATCTTAACTTAAACAAATTAAATTAAAATGATTTTACATGTAACACAGTTTGAGTAAACAATTAATTATTATTTAATTATAAACATTTGTCTTTAATTAAACAAAAAAATTAAACGCATTGCATAGTAACCAAGAAAATGCCATTTTGTTATTGAGTAATTAACAGTGAGACACAAAATACCACCTGAATAGTCCTCCCCTCCTTCCCCTGGCCATCTTGTCTTATACTCACCACGTGTGTTATTACCCCTCCATCTTGTCCACCATGAAAAAGTCCCCCTCCCCGCTCCCCTCCCTCCTCCATCTTGGGCACAACATTTTTTTTTTTCCTTATTTTATTTAAACTCCTTTTTTCAACGATTTATTTCTAATTGTTATCCGGAGAAAATTCTTTTTAAAAAGTAACACTGCAGTAATGTACATGTTTTCCAGGAGAATAATTCAACTTGATTAAATTAGTAATTATCTACGGAGAACATTCCGCACACCTCATGTGTGTGTCTTCCCACATGTGCAGTTTTTTAAATGATTTATAATTATTCAGCCATTTGAAGTTGGAAACTAGAGGACTGACTATAAACCCAGGCTCCGTTTTTGTGTAACTCACTAACCCCCGGCCCATTTAACTATGTCAAATATACTATGGGCGGGTCCTGGGTTGTGTTTTAACAGAGTGACGGTGCAGCCAACTGGTTCATAATGCACGCCACAGCATATTTATTAACTAAACTAAACACCAATCCCCATACAACAAAAACCCACACAATGTATAGAACTCACTCTCTCTAACTAACACACACACCCACCAACAACATGCCACATTTGGGGTTTATTGAATGTATCCTCGAGGAGTTGCAGTGTTTCAAAGTTTCAGTGATTTCGGGCATTCCAATGCCTACAGCGAGACGATTCCTTGGGATACCGGGACAAAAGCACAATCGTGGAACCGCGTGGTCATGGGCTACCCCAAATAGAAACCGAGAAACCGAAACTCTAGGAATTTTTAACCGGATATAGCCCATTACAAAAAACATCTGACGAGCTGAGTCTACGCAGCTACCCAACCACAACAGGCCACATTTTGGGTTTATCGAATGTATCCTCGAGGAGTTGCAGTGTTTCAAAGTTTCAACGATTTTGGGCATTCCAATGCCTACAGCGAGACGATTCCTTGTGCTACCGGGACAAAAAGCACATGCCTGGAACCGAATGGTCACAGGCTACCAGAAATTGAAACCAAGAAAACGAAACTGGTAATTAAAAAAATAATTTTCAGAAATTCTGGGAATTTTAAACCGAATTCACCCCTTTTTAAAAAACATATCACGAGGTGAATCTATGTAGCTACCCAACCAGAACATGCCACATTAGGGGTCGATCAGACGTATCCTCAAGGAGTTGCAGCATTTCAAAGTTTCTGCAATTTCGGCAATTTCGGGCATTCCAATGCCTACAGAGAGATAATTCCTTGGGCTACCGGTACAAAAGCACAATTGTAGAACCGCGTGGTCATGAGCTACCCCAAATAGAAACCGAGAAACTGAAACTCTGGGAATTTTTAACCGAATTTAGCCCATTACAAAAAACATCTGACGAGCTGAGTCTACGCAGCTACCCATCCACAACAGGCCACATTTGGCGTTTATCGAATGTATCCTCGAGGAGATGCAGTGTTTCAAAGTTTCAACGATTTTGGACATTCCAATGCCTACAGCGAGACGATTCCTTGTGCTACCGGGACAAAAAGCACATTTGGGGTTTATCGAATGTATCCTCGAGGAGTTACAATGTTTCAAAGTTTCAACGATTTTGGGCATTCCAATGCCTACAGCGAGACGATTCCTTGTGCTACCGGGACAAAAAGCACATGCCTGGAACCGAATGGTCACAGGCTACCCGAAATTGAAACCAAGAAAACAAAACTGCGATTAAAAAAAAAATTTGCCGAAATTCTGGGAATTTTAAACCGAATTCACCGCTTTTTAAAAAACATATCACGAGGTGAGTCTTTGCAGCTACCCAACCAGAACATGCCACATTAGGGGTCGATCAGACGTATGCTCAAGGAGTTGCAGCGTTTCAAAGTTTCTGCAATTTCGGCAATTTCGGGCATTCCAATGCCTACAGCGAGACAATTCAGGGCTACGGGACAAAAGCACAATCGTGGAACGCGTGGTCATGGGCTACCCCAAATAGAAACCGAGAAACCGAAACTCTGGGAATTTTAAACCGAATTTAGCCCATTACAAAAAACATCTGACGAGCTGAGTCTACGCAGCTACCCACCCACAACAGGCCACATTTGGGGTTTATCGAATGTATCCTCGAGGAGTTACAATGTTTCAAAGTTTCAACGATTTTGGGCATTCCAATGCCTACAGCGAGACGATTCCTTGTGCTACCGGGACAAAACATGCCTGGAACCGAATGGTCACAGGCTACCCGAAATTGAAACCAAGAAAACAAAACTGCGATTTAAAAAAAAAATTTGCCGAAATTCTGGGAATTTTAAACCGAATTCACCCCTTTTTAAAAAACATATCACGAGGTGAGTCTTTGCAGCTACCCAACCAGAACATGCCACATTAGGGGTCGATCAGACGTATGCTCAAGGAGTTGCAGCGTTTCAAAGTTTCTGCAATTTAGGCAATTTCGGCATTCCAATGCCTACAGCGAGACAATTCCTTGGGCTACCGGGACAAAAGCACAATCGTGGAACCGCAGGGTCACGGGCTACCTGAAATAGAAACCGAGAAACCGAAAATCTGAGAATTTCTAAACAAATTTAGCCCATTACAAAAAACATCTGACAAGGTGAGTCCACTCAGCTACCCACACACAACAGGCCACATTTGGCGTTTATCGAATGTATCCTCCAGGAGTTGCAGTGTTTCAAAGTTTCAACGATTTTGGGCATTCCAATGCCTACAGCGACACGATTCCTTGTGCTACCGGGACAAAAAGCACATGCCTGGAACCGAATGGTCACAGGCTACCAGAAATTGAAACCAGGAAAACAAAACTGCGAATTAAAAAAATAATTTGTCGAAATTCTGGGAATTTTAAACCGAATTGACCCCTTTTTAAAAAAAGATATCACGAGGTGAGTCTATGCAGCTACCCAACCAGAACATGCCACATTAAGGGTCGATCAGACGTATGCTCAAGGAGTTGCAGCGTTTCAAAGTTTCTGCAATTTCGGCAATTTCGGGCATTCCAATGCCTACAGCGAGACAATTCCTTGGGATACCGGGACAAAAGCACAATCGTGGAACCGCGTGGTCATGGGCTACCCCAAATAGAAACCGAGAAACCGAAACTCTGGGAATTTTTAACCGAATTTAGCCCATTACAAAAAACATCTGACGAGCTGAGTCTACGCAGCTACCCACCCACAACAGGCCACATTTGGCGTTTATCGAATGTATCCTCCAGGAGTTGCAGTGTTTCAAAGTTTCAACGATTTTGGGCATTCCAATGCCTACAGCGACACGATTCCTTGTGCTACCGGGACAAAAAGCACATGCCTGGAACCGAATGGTCACAGGCTACCAGAAATTGAAACCAAGAAAACGAAACTGGGATTTAAAAAAAAAAATTGCCGAAATTCTGGAAATTTTAAACCGAATTCAAACCTTTTTAAAAAACATATCACGAGGTGAGTCTATGCAGCTACCCATCCAGAACATGCCACATTAGGGGTCGATCAGACGTATCCTCAAGGAGTTGCAGCGTTTCAAAATTTCTGCAATTTCAGCAATTTCTGGCATTCCAATGCCTACAGGGAGACAATTGCTTGGGCTACCGGGACAAAAGCACAATCGTGGAACCGCGTGGTCATGGGCTAACCCAAATAGAAACCGAGAAAAAGAAACTCTGGGAATTTTTAACCGACTTTAGCCCATTACAAAAAACATCTGACGACCTGAGTCTACGCAGCTACCCACCCACAACAGGCCACATTTGGGGTTTATTGAATGTATCCTCGAGGAGTTGCAGTGTTTCAAATTTTCAACGATTTTGGGCATTCTAATGCCTACAGCGAGACGATTCCTTGGGTTACCGGGACAAAAAGCACATGCCTGGAACCGAATGGTCACAGGCTACCAGAAATTGAAACCAAGAAAACGAAACTGGGAATTAAAAAAATAATTTGCCGAAATTCTGGGAATATTAAACCGACTTCACCCCTTTTTAAAAAACATATCACGAGGTGAGTCTATGCAGCTACCCAACAAGAACATGCCACATTAGGGGTCGATCAGACGTATCCTCAAGGAGTTGCAGCGTTTCAAAGTTTCTGCAATTTCGTCAATTTCTGGCATTTCGATGCCTACAGGGAGATAATTTCTTGGGCTACCGGGACAAAAGCACAATCGTGGAACCGCGTGGTCATGGGCTACCCCAAATAGAAACCGAGAAACCGAAACTCTGGGAATTTTTAACCAAATTTAGCCCATTACAAAAAACATCTGACAAGGTGAGTCCACTCAGCTACCCACACACAACAGGCCACATTTGGCGTTTATCGAATGTATCCTCCAGGAGTTGCAGTGTTTCAAAGTTTCAACGATTTTGGGCATTCCAATGCCTACAGCGAGACAATTCCTTGGGCTACCGGGACAAAAAGCACATGCTTGGAACCGAATGGTCACAGGCTACCAGAAATTGAAACCAAGAAAACGAAACTGGGAATTAAAAAAATAATTTGCCGATATTCTGGGAATTTTAAACCGAATTGACCCCTTTTTAAAAAAACATATCACGAGGTGAGTCTATGCAGCTACCCAACCAGAACATGCCACATTAGGGGTCGATCAGACGTATCCTCAAGGAGTTGCAGCGTTTCAAAGTTTCTGCAATTTCGGCAATTTCAGGCATTCATATGCCTACAGGGAGACAATTCCTTGGGCTACCGGGACAAAAGCACAATTGTAGAACCGCGTGGTCATGGGCTACCCCAAATAGAAACCGAGAAACCGAAACTCTGGGAATTTTTAACCGAATTTAGCCCATTACAAAAAACATCTGACAAGCTGAGTCTAAGCAGCTACCCTCCCACAACAGGCCACATTTGGGGTTTATCGAATGTATCCTCGAGGAGTTGCAGTGTTTCAAAGTTTCAACGATTTTCGACCTTCCAATGCCTACAGCGAGACGATTCCTTGGGCTACCGGGACAAAAAGCACATGCCTGGAACCGAATGGTCACAGGCTACTAGAAATTGAAACCAAGAAAACGAAACTGGGAATTAAAAAAATAATTTGCCGATATTCTGGGAATTTTAAACCAAATTCACCCCTTTTTTAAAAAACATATCACGAGGTGAGTCTATGCAGCTACCCAACCAGAACATGCCACATTAGGGGTCAATCAGACGTATCCTCAAGGAGTTGCAGCTTTTCAAAGTTTCTGCAATTTCGGCAATTTTGGGCATTCCAATGCCTACAGGGAGACAATTCCTTGGGCTGCCGGGACAAAAGCACAATCATGGAACCGCGTGGTCATGGGCTGCCCCAAATAGAAACCGAGAAACCGAAACTCTGGGAATTTCTTACCGAATTTAGGCCATTACAAAAAACATCTGACAAGGTGAGTCCACGCAGCTACCCACCCACAACAGGCCACATTTTTTGTTTATCGAATGTATCCTCGAGGAGTTACAATGTTTCAAAGTTTCAACGATTTTGGGCATTCCAATGCCTACAGCGAGACGATTCCTTGTGCTACCGGGACAAAAAGCACATGCCTGGAACCGAATGGTCACAGGCTACCAGAAATTGAAACCAAGAAAACAAAACTGCGATTTAAAAAAATAATTTGCCGAAATTCTGGGAATTTTAAACCGAATTCAACCCTTTTTAAAAAACATATCACGAGGTGAGTCTTTGCTGCTACCCAACCAGAACATGCCACATTAGGGGTCGATCAGACGTATGCTCAAGGAGTTGCAGCGTTTCAAAGTTTCTGCAATTTCGGCAATTTCGGGCATTCCAATGCCTACAGGGAGACAATTCCTTGGGCTGCCGGGACAAAAGCACAATCATGGAACCGCGTGGTCATGGGCTACCCCAAATAGAAACCGAGAAAAAAACTCTGGGAATTTTAAACCGATTTAGCCCATTACAAAAACATCTGACGAGCTGAGTCTACGCAGCTACCCACAACAGGCCACATTTGGCGTTTATCGAATGTATCCTCCAGGAGTTGCAGTGTTTCAAAGTTTCAACGATTTTGGGCATTCCAATGCCTACAGCGAGACGATTCCTTGGGCTACCGGGACAAAAAGTACATGCCTGGAACCAAATGGTCACAGACTATCAGAAATTGAAACCAAGAAAAAACGAAACTGGGAATTAAAAAAAAATTTGCCTAAATTCTGGAATTTTAAACCGATTCACCCTTTTAAAAAACATATCACGAGGTGAGTCTATGCAGCTACCCAACCAGAACATGCCACATTAGGGGTCGATCAGACGTATCCTCAAGGAGTTGCAGCGTTTCAAAGTTTCTGCAATTTCGTCAATTTCTGGCATTTCAATGCCTACAGGGAGATAATTCCTTGGGCTACCGGTACAAAAGCACAATTGTAGAACCGCGTGGTCATGGGCTACCCCAAATAGAAACCGAGAAACCGAAACTCTGGGAATTTCTAAACGAATTTAGCCCATTACAAAAAAAATCTGACAAGGTAAGTCCACGCAGCTACCCACCCAGAACAGGCCACATTTGGGGTTTATCGAATGTATCCTTGAGGAGTTGCAGTGTTTCAAAGTTTCAACGATTTTTTCAGGTATTCATGAAAATGTCATCAAACTTGTAGGAAGTGTGTCCTAAGACACTTTCTTTGGTTGAAAACCCAGAAAAAAGGTTTTGTTTAGGAATATCCACTTTTTGTCTCTCTGCGGGCTGGAAATCAGTTTAAGAGCATAAAACTAGATGTTGCTGCTTTGAGGCAGTAAAGTGATGAAATCATCAGGTATTGATGAAAATGTCATCAAACTTGTAGGAAGTGTGTCTTAAGACACTTTGTTTGGTTGAAAACCAGAAAAAAAGGTTTTGTTTAGGAATATCCACTTTTGGTCTCTCTGCGGGCTGGAAATCAGTTTAAGAGCATAAAAACTAGATGTTGCTGCTTTGAGGCAGGCAGTAAAGTGATGAAAGCATCAGGTATTGATGAAAATGTCATCAAACTTGTAGGAAGTGTGTCCTAAGACACTTTGTTTGGTTGAAAACCCAGAAAAAAAAGGTTTTGTTTAGGAATATCCACTTTTGGTCTCTCTGCGGGCTGGAAATCAGTTTAAGAGCATAAAAACTAGATGTTGCTGCTTTGAGGCAGTAAAGTGATGAAAGCATCAGGTATTGATGAAAATGTCATCAAACTTGTAGGAAGTGTGTCCTAAGACACTTTCTTTGGTTGAAAACCCAGAAAAAAAGTTTTGTTTAGGAATATCCACTTTTGGTCTCTCTGCGGGCTGAAAATCAGTTTAAGAGCATAAAAACTAGATGTTGCTGCTTTGAGGCAGTAAAGTGATGAAAGCATCAGGTATTGATGAAAATGTCATCAAACTTGTAGGAAGTGTGTCCTAAGACACTTTGTTTGGTTGAAAACCCAGAAAAAAAGTTTTGTTTAGGAATATCCACTTTTGGTCTCTGTGGGCTGGAAATCAGTTTAAGAGCATAAAAACTAGATGTTGCTGCTTTGAGGCAGTAAAGTGATGAAAGCATCAGGTATTGATGAAAATGTCATCAAACTTGTAGGAAGTGTGTCCTAAGACACTTTCTTTGGTTGAAAACCCAGAAAAAAGGTTTTGTTTAGGAATATCCACTTTTGGTCTCTCTGCGGGCTGAAAATCAGTTTAAGAGCATAAAAACTAGATGTTGCTGCTTTGAGGCAGTAAAGTGATGAAAGCATCAGGTATTGATGAAAATGTCATCAAACTTGTAGGAAGTGTGTCCTAAGACACTTTGTTTGGTTGAAAACCCAGAAAAAAAGGTTTTGTTTAGGAATATCCACTTTTGGTCTCTCTGCGGGCTGGAAATCAGTTTAAGAGCATAAAAACTAGATGTTGCTGCTTTGAGGCAGTAAAGTGATGAAAGCATCAGGTATTGATGAAAATGTCATCAAACTTGTAGGAAGTGTGTCCTAAGACACTTTGTTTGGTTGAAAACCCAGAAAAAAAAGGTTTTGTTTAGGAATATCCACTTTGGTCTCTCTGCGGGCTGGAAATCAGTTTAAGAGCATAAAAACTAGATGTTGCTGCTTTGAGGCAGTAAAGTGATGAAAGCATCAGGTATTGATGAAAATGTCATCAAACTTGTAGGAAGTGTGTCCTAAGACACTTTCTTTGGTTGAAAACCCAGAAAAAAAGTTTTGTTTAGGAATATCCACTTTTGGTCTCTCTGCGGGCTGGAAATCAGTTTAAGAGCATAAAAACTAGATGTTGCTGCTTTGAGGCAGTAAAGTGATGAAAGCATCAGGTATTGATGAAAATGTCATCAAACTTGTAGGAAGTGTGTCCTAAGACACTTTGTTTGGTTGAAAACCCAGAAAAAAAGGTTTTGTTTAGGAATATCCACTTTTGGTCTCTCTGAGGGCTGGAAATCAGTTTAAGAGCATAAAAACTAGATGTTGCTGCTTTGAGGCAGTAAAGTGATGAAAGCATCAGGTATTGATGAAAATGTCATCAAACTTGTAGGAAGTGTGTCCTAAGACACTTTGTTTGGTTGAAAACCCAGAAAAAAAGGTTTTGTTTAGGAAAATCCACTTTTGATCTCTCTGAGGGCTGAAAATCAGTTTAAGAGCATAAAAACTAGATGTTGCTGCTTTGAGGCAGTAAAGTGATGAAAGCATCAGGTATTGATGAAAATGTCATCAAACTTGTAGGAAGTGTGTCCTAAGACACTTTGTTTGGTTGAAAACCCAGAAAAAAGGTTTTGTTTAGGAATATCCACTTTTGGTCTCTCTGCGGGCTGAAAATCAGTTTAAGAGCATAAAAACTAGATGTTGCTGCTTTGAGGCAGTAAAGTGATGAAAGCATCAGGTATTGATGAAAATGTCATCAAACTTGTAGGAAGTGTGTCCTAAGACACTTTCTTTGGTTGAAAACCCAGAAAAAAAGTTTTGTTTAGGAATATCCACTTTTGGTCTCTCTGCGGGCTGGAAATCAGTTTAAGAGCATAAAAACTAGATGTTGCTGCTTTGAGGCAGTAAAGTGATGAAAGCATCAGGTATTGATGAAAATGTCATCAAACTTGTAGGAAGTGTGTCCTAAGACACTTTGTTTGGTTGAAAACCCAGAAAAAAAGGTTTTGTTTAGGAAAATCCACTTTTGATCTCTCTGAGGGCTGAAAATCAGTTTAAGAGCATAAAAACTAGATGTTGCTGCTTTGAGGCAGTAAAGTGATGAAAGCATCAGGTATTGATGAAAATGTGTCATCAAACTTGTAGGAAGGGTGTCCTAAGACACTTTGTTTGGTTGAAAACCAGAAAAAAAGGTTTTGTTTAGGAAAATCCACTTTTGATCTCTCTGAGGGCTGAAAATCAGTTTAAGAGCATAAAAACTAGATGTTGCTGCTTTGAGGCAGTAAAGTGATGAAAGCATCAGGTATTGATGAAAATGTCATCAAACTTGTAGGAAGTGTGTCCTAAGACACTTTGTTTGGTTGAAAACCCAGAAAAAAAGTTTTGTTTAGGAATATCCACTTTTGGTCTCTCTGCGGGCTGAAAATCAGTTTAAGAGCATAAAAACTAGATGTTGCTGCTTTGAAGCAGTAAAGTGATGAAAGCATCAGGTATTGATGAAAATGTCATCAAACTTGTAGGAAGTGTGTCCTAAGACACTTTGTTTGGTTGAAAACCCAGAAAAAAAGGTTTTGTTTAGGAATATCCACTTTTGGTCTCTCTGCGGGCTGAAAATCAGTTTAAGAGCATAAAAACTAGATGTTGCTGCTTTGAGGCAGTAAAGTGATGAAAGCATCAGGTATTGATGAAAATGTCATCAAACTTGTAGGAAGTGTGTCCTAAGACACTTTGTTTGGTTGAAAACCCAAAAAAAAGGTTTTGTTTAGGAATATCCACTTTTGGTCTCTCTGCGGGCTGGAAATCAGTTTAAGAGCATAAAAACTAGATGTTGCTGCTTTGAGGCAGTAAAGTGATGAAAGCATCAGGTATTGATGAAAATGTCATCAAACTTGTAGGAAGTGTGTCCTAAGACACTTTGTTTGGTTGAAAACCCAGAAAAAAGGTTTTGTTTAGGAATATCCACTTTTGGTCTCTCTGCGGGCTGGAAATCAGTTTAAGAGCATAAAAACTAGATGTTGCTGCTTTGAGGCAGTAAAGTGATGAAAGCATCAGGTATTGATGAAAATGTCATCAAACTTGTAGGAAGTGTGTCCTAAGACACTTTGTTTGGTTGAAAACCCAGAAAAAAAGGTTTTGTTTAGGAATATCCACTTTTGGTCTCTCTGCGGGCTGGAAATCAGTTTAAGAGCATAAAAACTAGATGTTGCTGCTTTGAGGCAGTAAAGTGATGAAAGCATCAGGTATTGATGAAAATGTCATCAAACTTGTAGGAAGTGTGTCCTAAGACACTTTGTTTGGTTGAAAACCCAGAAAAAAGGTTTTGTTTAGGAAT
>JAYMGU010000348.1:0-17500 GCA_036178185.1 Liparis tanakae
ACTAATCCAGTTATAATTTATTCTGAAAGTTTGATTTTGAATAGCTTGTTGTTGTGGCTGAGTGGTTAAGGCTGGCGGACTGAAATCCATTGGTGTCTCCCTATGCAGGTTCAATCCTGCCAAATAAACGAAATGTACTTCAGAATTTATGCTCAACAATTAGGTCTACAAGAGCGACACATTTTAGACCAGCATAATTAAAATTACTTTTGCCACAAGTTTTTGATTAAAGCCTCTTTGAATAACTATAATAATAATACAAAATGTGTAGGTTGTAGCTCTATCGCTTGAGAGCCAAGATAAGCTCTAGGTATGAGCACCCTGGTTCAATCCATTTGTATTCTCCACTTGTTTATATAGTCACAGTTAACAAATTATCTTTAAAAACTTAAACAATAACCTATTCAAGTTAAAGAAATAGTGCACAAAGTAAAGCGCAAATAGAAATACAGTTGAGACTTATCTGGCAACTGCTTTCTATAAATGTGAATTTAGTCAATTTTTTGTCAACTCACTAATCCATAGCCATATTGATTCTGAAAGTTTGTATTTAATGGCTTGAAGGTTGTTGTGGCCGAGTGGTTAAGGCGATGGACTAGAAATCCATTGGGTCTCTCTCACAAGAGGTTCAATCCTGCCAACAAATCTACATGCAATTTTAATTTTATGCTCAACAATTAGGTCAATAAGCATTTTTACACACATTTAGGACCAGCATACTCAAAATTACTTTTTGCCACAAGTTTTTGGATTAAAAGCCTCTTGAATAACTATAGACACAATATAAGATGTGTAGATGTAGCTCATCTAGAGCGCATGCTTGAAGGTATGAGGACCCTGGTTCAATCCATGGTATCTCCACTTGCTTATATAGTCACAGTTAACAAATTATCTTTTAAAAACTTAAACAATAACCTATTCAAGTTAAAGAAATAGTGCACAAAGTAAAGGCAACAGAACACAGTTGAGATTTATCTGGCAAACTGCTTTCAGAAATGTGCATTTTGTCAATTTTGTCAACCACTAATCCAGCTATAATTGATTCTGAAAAGTTTGATTTTAACGCTAGAAGGTTGTTGTGGCCGTGTGGTTAAGGCGATGGACTAGAAATCGATTGGGGTCTCTCGCCAAGCAGGTTCTAATCCTGCCAACAACGTAAATGTTATGTTCTGATTCTGAAAGTTTGTATTTACGGCTAGAAGGTTGTTGTACGAGTGGTTACGGCGGACTAGAAATCCATTGGGGTCTCCCCAAGAGGTTCGAATCCTGCCAACAACGACATGCAATTTCAGAATTCCATTCTCAACACCAGGTCAATATGAGCCGACACCTTTAGGACCAGCATACTCAAAATGACTTCTTTGCCACAAGTTTTTGATTAAAGC
Source organism: Liparis tanakae (assembly GCA_036178185.1). Classification (NCBI taxonomy): domain Eukaryota; kingdom Metazoa; phylum Chordata; class Actinopteri; order Perciformes; family Liparidae; genus Liparis; species Liparis tanakae. The sequence continues at coordinate 1,386 of JAYMGU010000348.1, forward strand.
CTCTTGAAGAACTATAAACAATGAAACATAATGTATGGGGGATGTAGCTCATCGTTAGAGAGCATGCTTTACCCTGGTTCAATCCACGGTATCTCCACTTGTTTATATAGTCACATTTAACAAATTATCTTTAAAAACTTAACAAACAAAAACCTATTCAAGTTAAAGAAGAAAAATAAAGTAAAGGCAAATAGAACATTAGTTGAGATTTATCTGGCAAACTGCTTTCTAGAAATGTGCATTTGTCAATTTTGTCAACCACTAATCCATAGCCATAATTGATTCTGAAAGTTTGATTTTAACAGCTTGAAGGTTGTTGTGGCTGAGTGGTTACAAGATGGACTGTGGAAATCCATTATGGGTTCTGCAGGTTTGAATCCTGCCAACAACGAAATGTAATTTCAGAATTTTATGCTCAACAATTAGGTCAATAACACCCGACACATTTTAGGACCAGCATACTCAAAATTACTTTTGCCACAAGTTTATTAAAGTCTCCTGAAGAACTATAAACAATGAAACATAATGTGTAGGATGTAGCTCATCGTTTGAGCGAAAGATGCTTGTAGGTATGAGACCTGTCTAATCCACGGTATCTCCACTTGTTTATATAGTCACAGTTAACAAATTATCTTAAAAACTTAAACAATAACCTATTCAAGTTAAAGAAATAGTGCACAAAGTAAAGGCAACAGAACACAGTTGAGATTTATCTGGCAAACTGCTTTCTAGAAATGTGCATTTTGTCACTTTTTGTCAACCACTAACTAGCCATAGTTGATTATGAAAGTTTGAATCTAATCACTAGAAGGCTGTTGTTGTATTTAGTGGTTAAGGCGTATGGACCAGGAACTATTGGGGGTCTCCCCGGAGGTTTGAATCCTGCCAACAACTAAATGTATTTTCAGAATTTTATGCTCAACAATTAGGTCAATCAGAGCGACACATTTTGGGACCAGCATACTAAAAATTACTTCTTTGCCACAAGTTTTTGATTAAAGCCTCTGAATAACTATAGACAATAATACAAGATGTGTAGGGGATGTAGCTCATCGTTAGAGCCAAGTATGCTTTGAAGGTATGAGGACCCTGGTTCAATCCATGGTATTCCACTTGTTTATATAGTCACATTTAACAAATTATCTTTAAAAAACTTAACAAACAAAAACCTATCTGCTAAAGAAATAGGGTGCACAAAGTAAAGGCAAATAGAACACAGTTGAGATTTCTGGCAAACTGCTTTCTAGAAATGTGCATTTTGTCAATTTTGTCAACCACTAATCCAGCTATAATTGATTCTGAAAGTTTGATTTAACAGCTTGAAGGTTGTTGTGCTGAGTGGTTAAGGCGATGGACTAGAACCATTATGTGTCTCCCTGCGCAGGTTCGAATCCTGCCAACAACTAAAATGTAATTTCAGAATTTTATGCTCAACAATTAGGTCAATAAGAGCTTAATACATTTAGGACCAGCATACTCAAATTACTTTCTTGCCACAGTTTTGATTAAAGCCTCTTGAATAACTATAGACAATACAAAATGTAGGGGTTGTAGCTCATCGTTTGAGCGCATGCTTTCCAGGTGGTATGAGCACCCTGGTTCAATCCACGGCATTCTAATTGTTTATATAGTCACAGTTAACAAATTATCTTTAAAAAACTTAAACAATAACCTCTTATTCTGCTAAAGAAATAGTGCACAAAAGTAAAGGGCAATAGAACAGTTGGAGATTTATCTGGCAAACTGCTTGCGGCAATGTGAATTTAGTCAATTTTTTGCTTCAACCACTAATCCAGCTAGCACTGATTCTGAAAGTTTGTATTTAATGGCTTGAAGGTTGTTGTGGCCGAGGTTAAGGCGATGGACTAGAAATCCATTGGGGTCTCCCCGCCGCAGGTTCGAATCCTGCCAACAACGACATGCAATTTCACAGAATTTTATGCTCAACAATTAGTCATAATAAGAGCCACACATTTTTTTAGGACCAGCATACTCATAAAATTACTTTTGCCACAAGCTTTTGATTAAAGCTCTTGAATAACTATAGACACAATAAGATGTGTAGGGATGTAGCTCATCGTTAGAGCGCATGCTTCGAAGGTATGAGGACCCTGGTTCAATCCATGCATTCCACTTTGTTTATATAGTCAAGATTTAACAAATTATCTTTAAAAACTTAACAAACAAAAAACCTATTCCAAGTTAAAAGAAATAGTGCACAAAGTAAAGGCAACAGAACACAGTTGATTTTCCATCTGGCAAACTGCTTTCTAGAAATGTTTATTTTGTCAATATTTTTCAACCACTAATCCAGCTATAGTTGATTATGAAAAGCTCTGAATTTCTAATCACTAGGAAGGTTGTTGTATTTATGGTTAAGGCGATGGACTAGAAACTGTTGGGGGTCTCCCCCGCAGGTTCGAATCCTGCCAACAAAAATGTATTTCAGAATTTTATGCTCAACAATTAGGGTCAATCAGAGTTTATTATTTTGGGACTCAGCATACTCAAAATGGACTCCCTTTGCCACAAGTTTTGATTAAAGCCTCTTGGAAGGAAACTATAAACAATGAAACATAATGTGTAGGGGATGTAGCTCATCGTTTGAGTGCATGCTTTGCAGGTATGAGGACCCTGGTTCAATCCACGGTATCTCCACTTGTTTATATAGTCACAGTTAACAAATTATCTTTAAAAACTTAAACAATAACCTATTCCAAGTTAAAGAAATAGCGCAATAAAAGTAAAGGCAACAGAAATCACAGTTGAGATTTATCTGGCAAACTGCTTTCTAGAAAATGTGAATTTAGTCAATTTTTGTCAACCACTAATCCAGAGCTATAGTTGATTATGAAAGTTTGAATTTTATCACCAGAAGGTTGTTGTGGCCGAAAGGGTTAAGGTGATGGACTAGAACCATCGGGTCTCTGCCAAGAGGTTCGAATCCTGCCAACAACGAACAAGTTATAATTGATCTTGAAAGTTTGTATTAATGCACAGAAGGTTGTTGTATGAGTGGTTAAGGCGATGGACTAGAACTATCAGTCTCCTCAGCGAGGTTCGAATCCTGCCAACAACGACATGCACTTCAGAATCTATGCTCAATAATTAGGTCAATAAGAGCCGACACATTTTAGGACGAAAGATACTAAAAATTACTTCTTTTACACAAGTTTGATTAAAGTCTCTGAATAATCTTACGACAATAATACACAATGTGTAGGATGTAGCTCATCGTTAGAGCAAGATAAGCCAGAGGTGTGAGGATCCTGGTTCAATCCATGGTATCTCCACTTGTTTATAGTCACAGTTAACAAATTATCTTTTAAAACTTAAACAAAAACCTATTCAAGTTAAAGAAGAAAAGTAAAGCAAAGGCAAATAGAACACAGTTGAGATTTATCTGGCAAACTGCTTAGAAATGTGCATTTTGTCAATTTTGTCAACCACTAATCCAGCTTATACTGATTCTGAAAGTTTGATTTTAACAGCTAGAAGGTTGTTGTGGCTGGAGTGGTTAAGGTGATGGACTAGAAATCCATTGGTGTCTCCCCAAGAGGTTCAATCCTGCCAACAATCTAAATGTATTTTCAGAATTTTATGCTCAACAATTAGGTCAATAAGAGCCGACACATTTAGGACCAGCATACTCAAAATTACTTTGCCACAAGTTTTTGATTAAAGCCTTCTGGAATAACTATAGACAAAAAATGCAAGATGTGTAGGATGTAGCTCATTGTTAGAGCGCATGCTTCGCAGGTATGAGGACCCCTGGTTCAATCCATGGTATCTCCACTTGTTTATATAGTCACATTTAACAAATTATCTTTTTAAAACTTAACAAACAAAAACCTATTCAAGTTAAAGAAATAGTGCACAAAGTAAAGGCAAATAGCACACAGTTGAGATTTATCTGGCAAACTGCTTTCAGAAATGTGCATTTTGTCAATTTTTTTTCAACCACTAACTACGCAGTTGATTATGAAAGTTTCTGAATTTAATCACTAGAAGGTTGTTGTACAGTGGTTAAGGCGATGGACTAGAAATCCATTGGGGGTTTCAAGAGCAGGTTCAAAACTCCGCCAACAACTAAATGTATTTCAGAATTTTATGCTCAATAATTAGGTCAATCAGAGCCGACACATTTTGGGACCAGTATACTCAAAATGACTTTTGCCACAAGTTTTGATTAAAGCCTCTGAAGAACTATTATAAACAATGAAACATAATGTGTAGGGATGTAGCTCATCGCTTGAGCGACAAGTTTGCAGGTATGAGGACCCTGGTTCAATCCACGGTATTCCACTTGTTTATATAGTCACAGTTAACAAATTATCTTTAAAACTTAAACAAAAACCTATTCCAAGTTAAAGAAGCAGCACAAAGTAAAGGCAAATAGAACACAGTTGAGATTTATCTGCAAACTGCTTTCTAGAAATGCATTTGGTCAATTTTTGTCAAACCACTAATCCAGCTATAATTGATTCTGGAAAGTTTGATTTTAACAGCTAGAAGGTTGTTGTATGAGTGGTTAAGGCTTATGACCGAACTATTGCGTCTCCCCAAGTAGGTTCGAATCCTGCCAACAAAGAAATGTATTTGTGAATTTTATGCTCAACAATTATAAGGTCAATATATTTACATATTTTAGGACCAGCATACTCAAAAATTAATACTTCTTTGCCACAAGTTTTTGATTAAAGCCTCTGAATAACTATTGACAATAATACACAATGTGTAGGGATGTATCTCATCGTTGAGCGCATGCTTCGCAGGTGAGACCTGGTTCAATCCATGGTATCTCCACTTGTTTATATAGTCACAGTTAACAAATTATCTTTAAAAAATCTCTAAACAAAAAAACCTATTCAAGGATTAAAAAGGAAATAATTGTGCACAAAAGTAAAAGGCAAAAAGGATAGAGACATTGAAGTTGAGATTTTATCTGGCAAACTGCTGCTGTGAAATGTGCATTTTGTCAATTTTGTCAACCCACTAATCCAGCTATAATTGATTCTGAAAGTTTGATTTTAACAGCCAGAAGGTTATTTGCTGGCTGAGTGGTTAAGGCGATGGACTAGAAATCACATTGCGTCTCCCCAGCGCGCTTATAGTTCGAATCCTGCCAACAAGGCGAAAATGTATTTTCAGAATTTTATGCTCAACAATTAGGTCAATAAGAGCCGACACATTTTAGGACCAGCATATACTCTAAAATTACTTCTTTGCCACAAGTTTTTGATTAAAGCCTCTTGAATAACTATTGACAATAATACACAATGTCGGGATGTAGCTCATCGTTAGAGCAGCTCTTCGTTAGGTGTGTGGCGTGCTTCGCGGAGTGTAGGACCCTGGTTCAATCCATGGTATCCTCCACTTTGTTTATATAGTCACATTTAATAAATTATCTTTTTAAAAAACTTAACAAACAAAAACCTATTCAAGTTAAAGAAATAGTGCACAAAAGTAAAGGCAAATAGAACACAGTTGAGATTTATCTGGCAAACTGCTTTCTAGAAATGTGCATTTTAATCGAAATTTTCGTCAACCATCAATCCAGCTATAATTGATTCTGAAAGTTTGTAATTAATGGCTAGAAGGTTGTTGTGGTGGCCGAGTGGTTAAGAAGGCGATGGACTAGAAATCCATTTGGGGGTCTCCCCCTGCCAGAGAAGTTCGAATCCTGCCAACAACGACATGCATTTTCAGAATTTTATGCCCAACAATTAGGTCAATACGAGCCGTCCCATTTTACGACCAGCTTACTCAAAATTACTTCTCTGCCACAAGTTTTTGATTAAAGTCTCTTGAATATCTTTTGACAATACACAATGTGTAGGGGATGTAGCTCATCGTTAGAGCTGCTATGTAGCCATCACCGGGTGTGAGGACCCTGTGGATTCAATCCATGGTATTCTTACACTTCTTTATAGCAGTATAATAGTCACATTTAACAAATTATCTTTAAAAAACTTAACAAACAAAAACCTATTCAAAGTTAAAAGAAATAGTGCACAAAGTAAGGCAGGCAACAGAACACAGTTGAGATTTATCTGGCAAACTGCTTTCTTAGAAATGTGCATTTTGTCGAATTTTTACCAACCACTAATCCAGCTATAATTGATTCTGAAAGTTTGATTTCAATAAGCTAGCTAGAGGTTGTTGTTGTGGCTGAGTGGTTAAGCAAGATGGACTAGGAAAATCCATTACGGTCTCCTTGCTTAGGTTCGAATCCTGCCACCAACAACAAAATGTATTTTTCAGAATTTTTATGCTGCTCAACAATTGAGGTCAATAAGAGCTTTATTAACCATTTTAGGACCAACATTATTACTCAAAATTGCTTTTTTGCCACAAGTTTTTGATTAAAGCCTCTTGAATAACTATTGACAATACTGTTACACAATGTGTGAGGGATGTAGCTCTATCGTTAGGAGCACATGCTTCGCAGAGTGGTGAGGACCCTGGTTCAATCCATGGTATTCCACTCCACTTGTTTATATATAGTCACAGTTAACAAAATTATCTTTAAAGAAACTAAATAAGCAAAAACCTTATTCAAGTTAAAGAAGTAGTGCACAAAGTAAAGGCAATAGATAGAACACAGTTGAGATTTATCTGGCAAATACTTTCTTCTAGAAATGTGCATTTTGTCAATTTTTGTCAACCACTAATCCAGCTATAATTGATTCTGAAAGTTTGAATTTAAAGGCTAGAAGGTTGTTGTGGCTGAGTGGTTAAGGCGATGGACTAGGAAAATTCATTATGCACGGTCTCCCCGCTGCAGGGTTCGAATCCTGCCAACAACGAAATGTATTTTCAGAATTTTATGCTTAACAATTAGGTCAATAAGAGCCGACACATTTTAGACCAGCATACTCAAAAATTACTTCTTTTGCACAAGTTTTTGATTAAAGCCTCTTGAATAACTATAGACAATATTACAAGATGTAGGGATGTAGCTCATCGTTAGAGCGCGTAATGCTTCGTGAGGTGATGAGGACCCTGGTTCAATCCATGGTATCTCCACTTGTTTATATAGTCACATTTAACAAATTATCTTTAAACACTTAACAAACAAAACCTATTCAAGGATTAAAGAAGTGAAAGTGCACAAAAAGTGTAAAAGGCTGAGAATAGAACACAGTTGAGATTTATCTCTGGCAAACTGCTTTCTCTAGAAATGTGCATTTTGTCAATTTTTGTCAACCAATAATCCAGCTATAATTGATTCCTGAAAGTTTGTATTTAATGGCTAGAAGGTTGTTGTGGCCGAGTGGTGGTTAAGGCGATGGACTAGAAATCCATTGGGGTCTCCTTCGCAAGAGGTTGTCTGAATCCTGCCAACAACGACATGCATTTTTCAGAATTTTATGCTCAACAATTGGGTCAATAAGAGCCAACACATTTTAGGACCAGCATACTCAAAATTACTTTTGCCACAAGTTTTGATTATTGTGCCTCTTGAATAACTATTGACAATAATACACAATGTGTGGCAGGGGATGTAGCTCATCGTTAGAGCGTATGCTTCGCAGGTATGTGAGGACCCTGGTTCAATCCTACGGTTACGGTATCTCCACTTGTTTATATAGTCACATTTAACAAATTATCTTTAAAAACTTAACAACAAACAAAAAACCTATTCAAGTTAAAGAAATAGTGCACAAAGTAAAGGCAACAGAACACAGTTGAGATTTATCTGGCAAAACTGCTTTCTAGAAATGTGCATTTTGTCAATTTTTTTGTCAACCACTAATCCGGCCTATAATTGATTCTGAAAGTTTGATTTTAACAGCTAGAAGGTTGTTGTGGCTGAGTGGTTAAGGCGATGGACTAGAAATCCATTGCGGTCTCCAGCCGCCAAGAGGTTGGGAATCCTGCCAACAACAGGAAATGTATTTTCAGAATTTTATGCTCAACAATTAGGTCAATAATAGCCAACACATTTTAGGACCAGGTGACACTAAAATTACTTTTTTGCCACAAGTTTTTGACGTTAAAGCCTCTCTGAATAACTATTGACACACACATTACAAGATGTGTAGGGGATGTAGCCTCATCGTTAGGCGCGTAGCGCATGCTTCGCTTGCAGGTAATGAGGACCCTGGTTCAATCCATGGTATCTCCACTTGTTTATATAGTCACAGTCAACAAATTATCTTTTAAAAAACTTAACAAACAAAAAACCTATTCAAGTTAAAGAAATAGTGCACAAAGTAAAGGCAAATAGAACACAGTTGAGATTTATCTGCGCAAACTGCTTTCTAGAAATGTGCATTTTGTCAATTTTTGTCAACCACACAATCCAGCTATAATTGATTCTGAAGAAAGTTTGATTTTAACAGCTATAAAGGTTGTTGTGGCTCTAGTGGTTAAGGCATGATGGACTAGAAATCCATTAAGTGTCTCCCCTCAAGCACAAGCAAGGTTCGAATCCTGCCAACAACGGAAAATGTAATTTCAGAATTTTATGCTCAACAATTAGAGTCAATAAGAGCCATTACATTTTAGGACCAGCATTACTCCAAAATTACTTCTTTGCCACAAGTTTTTTGATTAAAGCCTCTTTTTGAATAACTATAGACAATAATACAAAAATGTGTAGGGGTTTGTAGCTCATCGTTAGAGCCCAAAGATGCTTTCCAGGTATGAGCAGCACCTCTGGATCTCAATCCATGGTATTCCACTTGTTTATATAGTCACAGTTATACAAATTATCTTTAAAAACTTAACAAACAAAATAACCTATTCAAGTAAAGAAATAGTGCACAAAGTAAAGGCAAATAGAACACAGTTGAGATTTATCTGGCAAACTGCTTTCTAGAAATGCATTTTGTCAATTTTTGTCAACCACTAATCCAGCTATAATTGATTCTGAAAGTTTGTATTTAATGGCTAGAAGGTTGTTGTGGCCCGAAAGTGGTTAAGGCGATGGACTAGAAATCCATTAGGGGCCCCTGGGCGCCAGAGGTTCGAATCCTGCCAACAAATCGACATGCATTTTCAGAATTTTATGCTCAACAAGTAGGGCAATAAGAGCCCACACTTTTTAGGCCCAGCATACACAAAAATACTTTTTGCCTACAAGTTTTTTGATTAAAGCCTCTTGAATAACTATTGACAATAATACAACAATGTGTAGGGATGTAGCTCATCGCTTGAGCGCATGCTTCAGGTGATGAGCACCCTGGTTCAATCCAGCACGGTATCTCCACTTGTTTATATAGTCACATTTAATAAAATTCTATTCCTTTAAAAAAACTTAACAAACAAAAACCTATTCAAGTTAAAGAAATAGTGCACAAAGTAAAGGCAATAGAAACACAGGTTGAGATTTATCTGGCAAACTGCTTTCTAGAAAATGTACTTTTGGTCAATTTTTGTCAACCACTAATCCAGCTATAATTATTCTGAAAGCTTGTATTTACCTGCCAGAAGGTTGTTGTGGTTGAGGTTAAGGCTGAGGGACTAGAAATCCATTGGGGTCTCCCCCACAGAGGTTCGAATCCTGCCAACAACGACATGCAGTATTTTCAGAATTTTGCTCAAATAATTAGGTCAATAATAGCCAACACATTTTAGGACCAGCATACCAAAATTACTACGTTTTGATTAAAGCTTCTTGAATAATCTATTATTAAGGCTGACACAATGTGTAGGGGATGTAGTCATCGTTAGAGATGTTGCAGGTGGAGGACCCTGGTTCAATCCATGGCATTCCACTGTTTATATAGTCACATTTAATAAATTATTTTTAAAAAACTCTAACAAACAAAAACCTGGTCAGTTAAAGAAATAGTGCATAAAGTAGTTGCAAATAGAACACAGTTGAGATTTATCTGCAAACTGCTTAGGAATGTGCATTTTGTCAATTTCGTCAACCACTAATCCAGCTATAATTGATTCTGAAAGTTTGTAATTAATGGCTAGAAGGTTGTTGTGGCTGAAAGTGGTTAAGGGCGATGGACTAGAAATCCATTGGGGTCTCCACAGAGGTTCGAATCCTGCCAACAACGACATTACGCATTTTTCAGAATTTTTATGCTCAACAGGTGATGGGTCAATAAGAGCCGACATTTTAGACCAGCATACTCAAAATTACTTCTTTTGCCACAAGTTTTTGATTAAAAGCTCTTGAATAACTATTGACAATAATACACAATGTGTAGAGATGTAGCTCATCGTTAGAGCGCATGCTTCCGCCCGGTGTGAGGACCCTGTAGTTCAATCCATGGTATCTCCACTTTTATATAGTCACATTTAACAAATTATCTTTAAAAACTTAACAAACAAAAAACCTATTCAAGTTAAAGAAATAGTGCACAAAGTAAAGCAAATAGAACACAGTTGAGATTTATATCACAGCAAACTGCTTTCTAGAAATGTGCATTTGTCAATTTTTGTCAACCACTAATCCAGCTATAATTGATTCTGAAAGTTTTGATTTTAACAGCTAGAAGGTTGTTGTGGCTGGAGTGGTTAACATGCCATGGGACTAGAAAATCCACATTGCGGTCTCCCTGCCATGAGGTTCTAAATCCTGCCAACAACAAAATGTATTTTCAGAATTTTATGCTCAACCATTAGGTCAATAAGAGCTTACACATTTTAGGACCAGCATACTCAAAATTACTTTTGCCACAAGTTTTTGATTAAAGCCCTCTTGAATAACTTCAATGACAATAATACACAATGTGTGAGGGGATGTAGCTCATCGTTAGAGCGCATGCTTCATAGTGTGAGGACCCTGGTTCAATCCATGAGTATCTCCACTTGTTTTATATAGTCACAGTTAACAAATTATCTTTAAAAACTTAAACAAAAAAACCTATTCAAGTTAAAGAAGTGAGTGCACAAAGTAAAGCGCAAATAGAACACAGTTGAGATTTATCTGGCAAACTGCTTTCTAGAAATGTGCATTTTGTCAATTTTGTCAACCACTAATCCAGCTTATAATTGATTCTGAAAGTTTGTATTAAATGGCTAGAAGGTTGTAGCTGGTGTGGCTGGCAGTGGTTAAGGGGATGGACTAGAAATCCATTGGGTCGCGGTCTCCCCGCCAAGAGAGGTTCAATCCTGCCAACAACGAAAATGTAATTTCAGAATTTTATGCTCAAATAATTAGGTCAATAAGAGCCTACACATTTTAGACCAGCATAATTAAAATTACTTCTTTGCCACAAGTGTTTGATTAAAGCCTCTTGGAATAACTATAGACACAATACAAGATGTGTAGCCAGGGATGTAGCTCATCGTTAAATAGAGCGCATGCTATTGCAGGTATGAGGACCCTGGTTCAATCCTATGGTATCTCCACTTGTTTATATAGCTACATTTAACAAATTATCTTAAAAAACTTAACAAACAAAAACCTATTCAAGTTAAAAGAAATAGTGCACAAAGTAAAAAGGCAACCTTAAATAGAACATGAAGTTGAGATTTATCTGGCAAACTACTTTTCTAGAAATGTGCATTTTGGTCAATTTTTGTCAACCACTAATCCAGCTATAATTGATTCTGAAAGTTTGATTTTAACAGCTAGTTGGCGTTGATGTGGCTGAGATGTTACAGCCGATGGACTAGGAAATCCATTAAGGGCCTGTGCGAAATGGAAACCTCACAACAATCTAAAATGTATTTTTCAGAATTTTATGCTCCAACAATTAGGTCAATAAGAGCCGACACATTTTAGGACCAGCATACTCAAAATTACTTCTTTTGCCACAAGTTTTTTTGATTAAAAGCCTCTTGAATAACTATTGACAATAATACACAATGTGTAGGGGATGTAGCCTACTAGTTGAGCACATAAGCCGCAGAGGTGAGGACTCTGGTTCAATCCATGGTATTCTCACTTGTTTATATAGTCACAGTTAACAAATTATCTTTTAAAAACTTAAACAAAAAACCTATTCAAGTTTAAAGAAGTAGTGCACAAAGTAAAGAAGGCAAATAGAACACAGTTGAGATTTATCTGGCAAACTGCTTTCTAGAAATGTGCATTTTGTCAATTTTTGTCAACCACTAATCCAGCTATAATTGATTCTGAAAGTTTGTATTTAATGGCTAGAAAGGTTGTTGTGGCCGAAAGTGGTTACATGGCGATGGACTAGAAATCCATTGGGGTACTCCCCTGCCAAGAGGTTTAACTTGCCAATAACGTATATGCATTTTCAGAATTTTATGCTCAACAATTAGGTCAATAAGAGCCGAACACATTTTAGGACCAGCATACTTCCAAATTACTTTTTGCCACAATTTTTGATTGTGTGATTAAAGCCTCTTGAATAACTGAATAACTATTGTCAATAATACACAATGTGTAGGGGATGTAGCTCATCGTTAGAGCGCATATGCTTCATAAGAGGTATGAGGACCCTGGTTCAATCCATGGTATTCCACTTGTTTATATAGTCACATTTAACAAATTATCTTTAAAAGTGTCCTAACAAACAAAAACCTATTCAAGTTAAAGAAAGAAAAGTGCACAAAAGCAAAGGCAAATAGAACACAGTTGAGATTTATCTGGCAAACCAGTTTGCTTTCTAGAAATGTGCATTTTGGTCAATTTTGTCAACCACTTAATCCAGCTATAATTGATTCTGTGGAAAGTTTGATTTTTAACAGCTAGAAGGCTGTTGTGGCTGAGTGGTTATAAGCTGATGGACTAGAAATCCATTATGCGGTCTCCCCTGCCAAGAGGTTCTAATCCTGCCAACAACGGAAATGTATTTTCAGAATTTTATGCTCAACAATTAGGTCAATCAGGAGCTGACACATTTGGGACCAGCATACTCAAATTACTTCTTTGCCACAAGCTTATGATTAACGCCTCTTGAATATCCATTGACAATAATACACAATCTGTAGTGGTTGTATCACATCGTTAGAGCGCAGGCCGCGCAGGTGTGAGGATCCTGGTGTATTCCATCGTAACTCCACCTGTTTATATAGCCACATTTAACAAATTATCTTAAAAACTTAAACAAAAACCTATTCAAGTTAAAGAAATAGGTGCACAAAGTAAAGGCAACAGAACACAGTTGAGATTTATCTTGGCAAACTGCTTTCTAGAAATGCATTTTGTCAATTTTTGTCAACCACTAATCCAGCTATAATTGATTCTGAAAGTTTGATTTAACAGCTAGAAGGTTGTTGTGGCTGAGTGGTTAAGGCGATGGACTAGAAATCCATTATGGTCTCTCACAAGAGGTTCGAATCCTGCCAACAATGGAAATGTATTTTCAGAATTTTATGCTCAACAATTAGGTCAATAAGAGCCGAACACATTTTAGGACCAGGATACTCAAAATTACTTTTGCCACAAGTTTTGATTAAAGCCTCTTGAATAAACTATTGACAATAATACACAATATTTAGGGATGTAGCTCATCGTTAGAGCCAAAGATAAGCTGCAGGTTTGTGGACCCTGGTTCAACTTATGGTATTCCACTTCTTTTTATATAGTCACAGTTAACAAATTATCTTTAAAAACTTAAACAAAAAACCTATTCAAGTTAAAGAAGTGCACAAAGGCTGTAAGTAAAGGCAATAGGAACACAGTTGAGATTTATCTGGCAAACTGCTTTCTCTAGAAATGTGCATTTTGTCAATTTTTGTCAACCACTAATCCAGCTATAATTGGATTCTGAAAGTTTGTATTTAACGGCTAGAAGGTTGTTGTGGCTGAGTGGTTAAGGCGAGTGGACTAGAAATCCATTGGGGTCTCCCCGCCCAGGTTCAATCTGCAACAACTACATGCATTTTGTTTTCAGAATTTTATGCTCAACAATTAGGTCAATATTTCTACACCGACATATTTTAGGACCAGCATACTCAAAATTACTTTTGCCACAAGTTTTTGATTAAAGCCTCTTGAATAACTATTGACAATAATACACAATGTGTAGGGGATGTAGCTCATCGTTAGAGCGCATGCTTTGCAGGTGTGAGGACCCTGGTTCAATCCATGGTATCTCCACTTCTTTATATAGTCACACGAATAAAATTATCTTTAAAAACTCTAACAAACAAAAACCTATTCAAGTTAAAGAAATAGTGCAAAGTAAAGGCAAATAGAACACAGTTGAGATTTATCTGGCAAACTGCTTTCTAGAAATGTGCATTTTGTCAATTTTTGTCAACCACTAATCCAGCTATAATTGGATTCTGAAAGTTTGATTTTAACAGCTAGAAGGTTGTTGTATGAGTGGTTACATGGCGGACTAGAAATCCATTATGGCGGTCTCCCTCAAGTAGTAGGTTCGAATCCTGCCAACAACAAAATGTATTTTCAGAATTTATGCTCAACAATTAGGTCAATAAGAGCGACACATTTTAGGACCAGTATACTAAAATTACTTTTTTTTGCCACAAGTTTTGATTAAAGCCTCTGAATAACTATTGACAATACACAATGTGTAGGGATGTAGCTCATCGTTAGAGCATGACAAGCCGTGAGGTGTGAGGACCCTGGTTCAATCCATGGTATCTCCACTTGTTTATATAGTCACAGTTAACAAATTATCTTTAAAAACTTAAACAAAAACCTATTCGCTAAAGAAGTAGTGCACAAAGTAAAGGCAAATAGAACACAGTTGAGATTTATCTGGCAAACTGCTTTTCAGAAATGTGCATTTTGTCAATTTTTGTGAACCACTAAACCAGCTATAAATCATACTGAAAGTTTGTATTAAATGGCTAGAAGGTTAAGTTGTGGCTGAGTGGTTAAGGATGGACTAGAAATCCATTGCGGTCTCCCCCTGCCAAGAGGTTCGAATCCTGCCAACAACGTAAATGTATTTTCAGAATTTTATGTATATGCTCAACAATTAGGTCAATAAGAGCCTAATACATTTTAGTAACCAGTTACATCAAATTACTTTCTTTTGCCACAAGTGTTTGATTGTGCCTGAATAACTATAGATAGGTCAGCTGAATACAAGATGCGGGGATGTAGCTCATCGTTAGAGCGCATAAGCCAAGAGGTATGAGGACCCTGGTTCAATCCATGGTATCCAATTTGTTTATATATAGTCACATTTAACAAATTATCTTTAAAAACTTAACAAAACAAAAACCTATTCAAGTTAAAGAAATAGTGCAAAAGTAAAGGCAAATAGAACACAGTTGAGATTTATCTGGCAAACTGCTTTCTAGAAATGTGCATTTTGTCAATTTTTGTCAACCACTAATCCAGCTATAATTGATTCTGAAAGTTTGATTTTAACAGCTAGAAGGTTGATGTGGCTGAGTGGTTAAGGCGATGGACTAGAAATCCATAGCGGTCTCCCTGCCAAGAGGTTCGAATCCTGCCAACAACTAAATGTATTTTCAGAATTTTATGCTCAACAATTAGGTCAATAAGAGCCGACACATTTTAGACCAGCATACTAAAAATTAACGCTACTTTGCCACAAGTTTTTGATTAAAGCTCTGAATAACTATTGACAATAATACACAATGTGTAGATGAAGCTCATCGTTAGAGCACATGCTTCAAGAGGTGTGAGGACCCTGGTTCAATCCATGGTATTCCACTTGTTTATATAGTCACAGTTAACAAATTATCTTTAAAAACTTAACAAAACCTATTCAAGTTAAAGAAGTAGTGCACAAAGTAAAGGCAATAGAACACAGTTGAGATTTATCTGGCAAACTGCTTTCTAGAAATGTGCATTTTTGGTCAATTTTGTCAACCACTAATCCAGCTATAATTGATTCTGAAAGTTTGTATTTAATGGCTAGAAGGTTGTTGTGGTCAGAGTGGTTAAGGCGATGGACTAGAAATCCATTGGGTCTCACAAGAGGTTCGAATCCTGCCAATAACGACATGCATTTTCAGAATTTTATGCTCAACAATTAGGTCAATAAGAGCCGACACATTTTAGGACCAGCATACTCAAAATTACTTCTTTGCCACAATTTTTTGATTAAAGCCTCTTGAATAACTATTGTCAATAATACACAATGTGTAGGGGATGTAGCTCATCGTTAGAGTGCATGCTTCGCAGGTATGAGGACCCTGGTTCAATCCATGGTATCTCCACTTGTTTATATAGTCACATTTAACAAATTATCTTTAAAAACTTAACAAACAAAAACCTATTCAAG
>JAYMGU010000348.1:20000-22500 GCA_036178185.1 Liparis tanakae
GGTATCTCCACTTGTTTATATAGTCACAGTTAACAAATTATCTTTAAAAACTTAAACAAAAACCTATTCAAGTTAAAGAAATAGTGCACAAAGTAAAGGCAAATAGAACACAGTTGAGATTTATCTAAAACTGCTTTCTAGAAATGTGCATTTTGTCAATTTTTGTCAACCACTAATCCAGCTATAATTGATTCTGAAAGTTTGATTTAACAGCCAGAAGGTTGTTGTGGCTGAGTGGTTAAGGCGATGGACTAGAAATCCATTGTGTCTTCTCTGCGCAGGTTCGAATCCTGCCAACAACTAAATGTATTTTTCAGAATTTATGCTCAACAATTAGGTCAATAAGAGCCCACACATTTTAGGACCAGGATACTCAAAATTACTTTGCCACAAGTTTTGATTAAAGCCTCTGAATAACTATTGACAATAATACACAATATTTAGGATGTAGCTCATCGTTAGAGCGCATGCTTCGCAGGTGTGAGGACCCTGGTTCAATCCATGGTATCTCCACTTGTTTATATAGTCACAGTTAACAAATTATCTTTAAAAACTTAAACAAAACCTATTCAAGTTAAAGAAATAGTGCACACGTAAGTAAATAGAACACAGTTGAGATTTATCTGGCAAACTGCTTTCTAGAAATGCATTTTGTCAATTTTGTCAACCAGTAATCCAGCTTATAATTGATTCTGAAAGTTTGATTTTAACAGCTAGAAGGTTGTTGTATGAGTGGTTAAGGCGATGGACTAGAAATCCATTGCGGTTCCCAGCAGGTTGGAATCCTGCCAACAACGAAATGTATTTTCAGAATTTTATGCTCAACAATTAGGTCAAGAGCCACACATTTTGGGGACCAGCATACTCAAAATGACTTCTTTGCCACAAGTTTTGATTAAAAGCCTCTTGAAGAACTATAAACAATGAAACATAATGTGTAGGGATGTAGCTCATCGTTAGAGCGCATGCTTGCAGGTATGAGGACCCTGGTTCAATCCACGGCATTCCACTTGTTTATATAGTCACAGTTAACAAATTATCTTTAAAAACTTAAACAAAAACCTATTCAAGTTAAAGAAATAGTGCACAAAGTAAAGGCAATAGAACACAGTTGAGATTTATCTGGCAAACTGCTTTCTAGAAATGTGCATTTTGTCAATTTTTTTTTCAACCACTAATCCAGCTTATAGTTGATTATGAAAGTTTGAATTTAATCACCAGAAGGTTGTTGTGGCCGAAAGTGGTTAAGGCGATGGACTAGAAATCCATTGGGGTCTCCCCGCGCAGGTTCGAATCCTGCCAACAACAAAATGTATTTTCAGAATTTTATGCTCAACAATTAGGTCAATCAGAGCCGACACATTTTGGGACCAGCATACTCAAAATGACTTCTTTGCCACAAGTTTTGATTAAAGCCTCTTGAATAACTGATGACAATAATACACAATGTGTAGGGATGTAGCTCATCGTTAGAGCCGCATGCTTCGCAGGTGTGAGGACCCTGGTTCAATCCATGGTATCTCCACTTGTTTATATAGTCACATTTAACAAATTATCTTTAAAAACTTAACAAACAAATACCTATTCAAGTTAAAGAAATAGTGCACAAAGTAAAGGCAAATAGAACACAGTTGAGATTTATCTGGCAAACTGCTTTCTAGAAATGTGCATTTTGTCAATTTTTGTCAACCACTAATCCAGCTATAATTGATTCTGAAAGTTTGATTTTAACAGCTAGAAGGTTGTTGTGGCTGAGTGGTTAAGGCGATGGACTAGAAATCCATTGCGGTCCCCCCGCGCATGTTTGAATCCTGCCAACAACGAAATGTATTTTCAGAATTTTATGCTCAACAATTAGGTCAATAAGAGCCGACACATTTTAGGACCAGCATACTCAAAATTACTTCTTTGCCACAAGTTTTTGATTAAAGCCTTTTGAATAACTATTGACAATAATACACAATGTAGGGGATGTAGCTCATCGTTAGAGCGCATAAGCCTTTGAGTGTGAGGACCCTGGTTCAATCCATGGTATCTCCACTTGTTTATATAGTCACATTTAACAAATTATCTTTAAAAACTTAACAAACACAAAACCTATTCAAGTTAAAGAAATAGTGCACAAAGTAAAGGCAATAGAACACAGTTGAGATTTATCTGGCAAACTGCTTTCAGAAATGTGCATTTTGTCAATTTTTGTCAACCACTAATCCAGCTATAATTGATTCTGAAAGTTTGATTTTAACAGCTAGAAGGTTGTTGTGGCTGAGTGGTTATATGGCGGACTAGAAATCCATTGCGGTCTCCTCACAAGAGGTTCAATCCTGCCAACAACGAAATGTATTTTTCAGAATTTTATGCTCAACAATTAGGTCAATAAGAGCCGACACATTTTAGGACCAGCATACTGTACCATTTTGCCACAAGTTTTGATTAAAGCCTCTTGAATAACTATTGACAATAATACACAATGTGTAGGGATGTAGCTCATCGTTAGAGT
>JAYMGU010000348.1:30000-37500 GCA_036178185.1 Liparis tanakae
CCGCGCAGGTTGGAATCCTGCCAACAACGAAATGTATTTTCAGAAATTTATGCTCAACAATTAGGTCAATAAGAGCCGACACATTTTAGGACCAGCATACTCAAAATTACTTTGCCACAAGTTTTTGATTAAAGCCTCTTGAATAACTATTGACAATAATACAGAATGTGTAGAGGAGGAAGCTCATCGTAAGAGCGCATGCCTTCAGAGGTATGAGGACCCTGGTTCAATCCATGGTATCTCCACTTGTTTATATAGTCACAGTCAACAAATTATCTTTAAAAACTTAACAAACAAAAACCTATTCAAGTTAAAGAAATAGTGCACAAAGTAAAGGCAAATAGAACACAGTTGAGATTTATCTGGCAAACTGCTTTCTAGAAATGTGCATTTTGTCAATTTTTTTCAACCACTAATCCAGCTATAGTTGATTATGAAAGTTTGAATTTAATCACTAGAAGGTTGTTGTGGCCGAGTGGTTAAGGCGATGGACTAGAAATCCAATGGGGTCTCCCTGTGCACGTTCGAATCCTGCCAACAAGGAAATGTATTTTCAGAAGTATAAGCTCAACAAATAGGTCAATCAGAGCTGACACATTTTGGGACCAGCATACTCAAAATTACTTCTTTGACACAAGTTTTTGAATAAAGCCTCTTGAAGAACTATAGAAAATAATACAAAATGTGTTGGGGATGTAGCTCAGCGGTAGAGGGCATGCTTCGCATGTATGAGGACCCGGGTTCAATCTTCGGCAACTCCATTTGTTAATATAGTCACAGTTAACAAATTATCTTTAAAAACATAAACAAAAAACTATTTATGTTATAGAAATAGTGCACACAGTAAAGGAAAATAGAACACAGTGGAGATTTATCTGGCAAACTGCTTTCTAGAAATGTGTATTTATTCAATTTTTGTCAACCACTAATCCAGCTATAATTCATTCTGAAAGTTTGTTTCAAATGGCAAAAAGGTTGTTATGGCCGAGTGGTTAAGGCGTTGGACTGGAAATCCATAGGGGTCTCCCTGTGCATGTTCGAATCCTGCCAACAAGGGAATGTATTTTCAGAAGTATAAGCTCAACAATTAGGTCAATCAGAGATGACACAATTTGGGACCAGCATACTCAAAATTACTTCTTTGCCACAAGTTTTTGAATAAAGCCTCTTGAAGAACTATAGACAATAATACAAAATGTGTAGGGAATGTAGCTCAGCGGTAGAGCACATGCTTCGCATGTATGAGGCCCCGCGTGCAATCCATGTTATCTCCACTTGTTAATATAGTCACAGTTAACAAATAACCTTTAAAAACTTAACAAACAAAAACCTATTCAAGTTAAAGAAATAGCGCACAAAGTAAAGGCAAATAGAACACAGTTGAGATTTATCTGGCAAACTGCTTTCTAGAAATGTGCATTTATTCAATTTTTGTCAACCACTAATCCAGCTATAATTCCTTCTAAAAATTTTTTTAATGTAAAGTAGGTTGTTGTGGCCGAGTGGTTAAGGCGATGGACTAGAAATCCAATGGGGTCTCCCTGTGCACGTTCGAATCCTGCCAATAAGGAAATGTATTTTCAGAAGTATAAGCTCAACAAATAGGTCAATCAGAGCTGACACATTTTGGGACCAGCATACTCAAAATTACTTCTTTGACACAAGTTTTTGATTAATGCCTCTTGAAGAACTATAGAAAATAATACAAAATGTGTTGGGGATGTAGCTCAGCGGTAGATCTCATGCTTCGCATGTTTGAGGACCCGGGTTCAATCCCTGGCATCTCCATTTGTTAATATAGTCACAGTTAACAAATTATCTTTATAAACTTAAACAAAAAACTATTCAAGTTATAGAAATAGTGCACACAGTAAAGGAAAATAGAACACAGTGGAGATTTATCTGGCAAACTGCTTTCTAGAAATGTGTATTTATTCAATTTTTGTCAACCACTAATCCAGCTATAATTCATTCTGAAAGTTTGTTTCAAATGGCAAAAAGGTTGTTATGGCCGAGTGGTTAAGGCGTTGGACTGGAAATCCATTGGGGTCTCCCTGTGCACGTTCGAATCCTGCCAACAAGGGAAAGAATTTTCAGAAGTATAAGCTCAACAATTAGGTCAATCAGAGATGACACAATTTGGGACCAGCATACTCAAAATTACTTCTTTGCCACAAGTTTTTGAATAAAGCCTCTTGAAGAACTATAGACAATAATACAAAATGTGTAGGGAATGTAGCTCAGCGGTAGAGCACATGCTTCGCATGTATGAGGCCCCGCGTGCAATCCGTGTTATCTCCACTTGTTAATATAGTCACAGTTAACAAATAACCTTTAAAAACTTAACAAACAAAAACCTATTCAAGTTAAAGAAATAGCGCACAAAGTAAAGGCAAATAGAACACAGTTGAGATTTATCTGGCAAACTGCTTTCTAGAAATGTGCATTTATTCAATTTTTGTCAACCACTAATCCAGCTATAATTCCTTCTAAAAAAATTTTTTTAATGTAAAGTAGGTTGTTGTGGCCGAGTGGTTAAGGTGATGGACAAGAAATCCATTGGGTTCTCCCCGTGCACGTTCGAATCCTGCCATCAAGGAAATGTATTTTCAGAAGTTTATGCTCAACAATTAGGTCAATCAGAGCACATTTTGGGACCAGCATACTCAAAATTACTTTTGCCACAAGTTTTTGATTAATGCCTCTGAAGAACTATAGAAAATAATACAAAATGTGTTGGGGATGTAGCTCAGCGGTAGATCGCATGCTTCGCATGTTTGAGGACCCGGGTTCAATCCCTGGCATCTCCATTTGTTAATATAGTCAAAGTTAACAAATTATCTTTATAAACTTAAACAAAAAACTATTCAAGTTATAGAAATAGTGCACACAGTAAAGGAAAATAGAACACAGTGGAGATTTATCTGGCAAACTGCTTTCTAGAAATGTGCATTTATTCAATTTTTGTCAACCACTAATCCAGCTATAATTCATTCTGAAAGTTTGTTTTAAATGGAAAAAAGGTTGTTGTGGCCGAGTGGTTAAGGTGATGGACTAGAACTAATGGGGTCTCCCCTGCACGTTCGAATCCTGCCAACAAGGAAATGTATTTTCAGAAGTATAAGCTCAACAAATAGGTCAATCAGAGATGACACAATTTGGGACCAGCATACTCAAAATTACTTCTTTGCCACAAGTTTTTGAATAAAGCCTCTTGAAGAACTATAGACAATAATACAAAATGTGTAGGGAATGTAGCTCATGGTAGAGCACATGCTTCGTGTATGAGGGCCCCGCAATCCGTGTTATCTCCACTTGTTAATATAGTCACAGTTAACAAATAACCTTTAAAAACTTAACAAACAAAAACCTATTCAAGTTAAAGAAATAGCGCACAAAGTAAAGGCAAATAGAACACAGTTGAGATTTATCTGGCAAACTGCTTTCTAGAAATGTGCATTTATTCAATTTTTGTCAACCACTAATCCAGCTATAATTCCTTCTAAAAAATTTTTTTAATGTAAAGTAGGTTGTTGTGGCCGAGTGGTTAAGGCGATGGACTAGAAATCCAATGGGGTCTCCCTGTGCACGTTCGAATCCTGCCAACAAGGAAATGTATTTTCAGAAGTATAAGCTCAACAAATAGGTCAATCAGAGCTGACACATTTTGGGACCAGCATACTCAAAATTACTTCTTTGCCACAAGTTTTTGATTAATGCCTCTTGAAGAACTATAGAAAATAATACAAAATGTGTTGGGGATGTAGCTCAGCGGTAGATCGCATGCCAGATGTTTGAGGACCCGGTTCAATCCTGGCATCTCCATTTGTTAATATAGTCACAGTTAACAAATTATCTTTATAAACTTAAACAAAAACTATTCAAGTTATAGAAATAGTACACAGTAAAGGAAAATAGAACACAGTGGAGATTTATCTGGCCAACTGCTTTATAGAAATGTGTATTTATTCAATTTTTGTCAACCACTAATCCAGCTATAATTCATTCTGAAAGTTTGTTTTAAATGGCAAAAGGTTCTTATATTTAGTGGTTAAGGCGATGGACTAGAAATCCATTGGGGTCTGTGCACGTTCGAATCCTGCCAACAAGGAAATGTATTTTCAGAAGTATAAGCTCAACAATTAGGTCAATCAGAGCTGTCACATTTTGGGACCAGCATACTCAAAATTACTTCTTTGCCACAAGTTTTTGAATAAAGCCTCTTGAAGAACTATAGACAATAATACAAAATGTGTAGGGAATGTAGCTCAGCGGTAGAGCACATGCTTCGCATGTATGAGGCCCCGCGTGCAATCCATGTTATCTCCACTTGTTAATATAGTCACAGTTAACAAATAACCTTTAAAAACTTAACAAACAAAAACCTATTCAAGTTAAAGAAATAGCGCACAAAGTAAAGGCAAATAGAACACAGTTGAGATTTATCTGGCAAACTGCTTTATAGAAATGTGCATTTATTCAATTTTTGTCAACCACTAATCCAGCTATAATTCATTCTGAAAGTTTGTTTTAAATGGAAAAAAGGTTGTTGTGGCTGAGTGGTTAAGGTGATGGACTAGAAATCCATTGGGTTCTCCCCGTGCACGTTCGAATCCTGCCAACAAGGAAATGTATTTTCAGAACTTTAGGCTCAACAATTAGGTCAATCAGAGCTTACGCAATTTGGGACCCGCATACTCAAAATTACTTCTTTGCCACAAGTTTTTGATTAATGTCTCTTGAAGAACTATAGAAAATAATACAAATTGTGTTGGGGATGTAGCTCAGCGGTAGAGGGCATGCTTCGCATGTATGAGGACCCGGGTTCAATCTTTGGCAACTCCATTTGTTAATATAGTCACAGTTAACAAATTATCTTTATAAACTTAAACAAAAAACTATTCAAGTTATAGAAATAGTGCACACAGTAAAGGAAAATAGAACACAGTGGAGATTCATCTGGCAAACTGCTTTCTAGAAATGTGCATTTATTCAATTTTTGTCAACCACTAATCCAGCTATAATTCATTCTGAAAGTTTGTTTTAAATGGAAAAAAGGTTGTTGTGGCCGAGTGGTTAAGGCGATGGACTAGAAATAATGGGGTCTCCTGTGCACGTCGAATCCTGCCAACAAGGAAATGTATTTTCAGAAGTATAAGCTCAACAAATAGGTCAATCAGAGCTGACACATTTTGGGACCAGCATACTCAAAATTACTTCTTTGACACAAGTTTTTGAATAAAGCCTCTTGAAGAACTATAGAAAATAATACAAATTGTGTTGGGGATGTAGCTCAGCGGTAGAGGGCATGCTTCGCATGTATGAGGACCCGGGTTCAATCTTCGGCAACTCCATTTGTTAATATAGTCACAGTTAACAAATTATCTTTATAAACTTAAACAAAAAACTATTCAAGTTATAGAAATAGTGCACACAGTAAAGGAAAATAGAACACAGTGGAGATTCATCTGGCAAACTGCTTTCTAGAAATGTGCATTTATTCAATTTTTGTCAACCACTAATCCAGCTATAATTCATTCTGAAAGTTTGTTTTAAATGGAAAAAAGGTTGTTGTGGCCGAGTGGTTAAGGCGATGGACTAGAAATCCAATGGGGTCTCCCTGTGCACGTTCGAATCCTGCCAACAAGGAAATGTATTTTCAGAAGTATAAGCTCAACAAATAGGTCAATCAGAGCTGACACATTTTGGGACCAGCATACTCAAAATTACTTCTTTGACACAAGTTTTTGAATAAAGCCTCTTGAAGAACTATAGAAAATAATACAAAATGTGTTGGGGATGTAGCTCAGCGGTAGAGGGCATGCTTCGCATGTATGAGGACCCGGGTTCAATCTTCGGCAACTCCATTTGTTAATATAGTCACAGTTAACAAATTATCTTTAAAAACATAAACAAAAAACTATTTATGTTATAGAAATAGTGCACACAGTAAAGGAAAATAGAACACAGTGGAGATTTATCTGGCAAACTGCTTTCTAGAAATGTGTATTTATTCAATTTTTGTCAACCACTAATCCAGCTATAATTCATTCTGAAAGTTTGTTTCAAATGGCAAAAAGGTTGTTATGGCCGAGTGGTTAAGGCGTTGGACTGGAAATCCATAGGGGTCTCCCTGTGCATGTTCGAATCCTGCCAACAAGGGAATGTATTTTCAGAAGTATAAGCTCAACAATTAGGTCAATCAGAGATGACACAATTTGGGACCAGCATACTCAAAATTACTTCTTTGCCACAAGTTTTTGAATAAAGCCTCTTGAAGAACTATAGACAATAATACAAAATGTGTAGGGAATGTAGCTCAGCGGTAGAGCACATGCTTCGCATGTATGAGGCCCCGCGTGCAATCCGTGTTATCTCCACTTGTTAATATAGTCACAGTTAACAAATAACCTTTAAAAACTTAACAAACAAAAACCTATTCAAGTTAAAGAAATAGCGCACAAAGTAAAGGCAAATAGAACACAGTTGAGATTTATCTGGCAAACTGCTTTCTAGAAATGTGCATTTATTCAATTTTTGTCAACCACTAATCCAGCTATAATTCCTTCTAAAAAAAATTTTTAATGTAAAGTAGGTTGTTGTGGCCGAGTGGTTAAGGCGATGGACTAGAAATCCAATGGGGTCTCCCTGTGCACGTTCGAATCCTGCCAATAAGGAAATGTATTTTCAGAAGTATAAGCTCAACAAATAGGTCAATCAGAGCTGACACATTTTGGGACCAGCATACTCAAAATTACTTCTTTGACACAAGTTTTTGATTAATGCCTCTTGAAGAACTATAGAAAATAATACAAAATGTGTTGGGGATGTAGCTCAGCGGTAGATCTCATGCTTCGCATGTTTGAGGACCCGGGTTCAATCCCTGGCATCTCCATTTGTTAATATAGTCACAGTTAACAAATTATCTTTATAAACTTAAACAAAAAACTATTCAAGTTATAGAAATAGTGCACACAGTAAAGGAAAATAGAACACAGTGGAGATTTATCTGGCAAACTGCTTTCTAGAAATGTGTATTTATTCAATTTTTGTCAACCACTAATCCAGCTATAATTCATTCTGAAAGTTTGTTTAAAAAGGCAAAAAGGTTCTTATGGCCGAGTGGTTAAGGCCATGGACTAGAAATCCATTGGGGTCTCCCTGTGCACGTTTGAATCCTGCCAACAACGAAATGTATTTTCAGAAATTTATGCTCAACAATTAGGTCAATAAGAGCCGACACATTTTAGGACCAGCATACTCAAAATTACTTCTTTGCCACAAGTTTTTGATTAAAGCCTCTTGAATAACTATTGACAATAATACACAATGTGTAGGGGATGTAGCTCATCGTTAGAGCGCATGCTTCGCAGGTATGAGGACCCTGGTTCAATCCATGGTATCTCCACTTGTTTATATAGTCACAGTCAACAAATTATCTTTAAAAACTTAACAAACAAAAACCTATTCAAGTTAAAGAAATAGTGCACAAAGTAAAGG
>JAYMGU010000348.1:47500-77500 GCA_036178185.1 Liparis tanakae
CAAAAAAAACCTTCAAGTTAAAGAAATAGTGCAAACAAAGTAAAGGCCAAGAACACAGTTGAGATTTATCTGGCAAACTGCTTTCAGAAATGTGAAATTTGTCAATTTTGTCAACCACAATCCAGCTATAATTGATTCTGAAAGTTTGATTTAACAGCTAAAAAGGTTTTTGTCGAGTGGTTAAGGGTGACTAGGAAATCCATTGGGCTCCCGCAGGTTCGAATCCTGCCAACAACGAAATGTAATTTTCAGAATTTTTGGGTCAACAAAGGTAATAAGAGCCACATTTTAGGACCAGCATACTCAAAATTCTTTTTTGCCACAAGTTTTGATTAAAGCCTCTTGAATAACTATTGACAATATACAAATGTTTAGGGATGTAGCTCATCGTTAGAGGCGATGCTTCGCAGGTATGAGGACCTGGTTCAATCCATGGTATTCCACTTGTTTATATAGTCACATAACAAATTATCTTTAAAAACCTTAAACAAAAACCTATTAAGTTAAAGAAATAGTGCACAAAGTAAAGGCAAATAGAACAAGTTGAGATTTATCTGGCAAACTGCTTTCTAGAAATGTGCATTTTGTCAATTTTTGTCAACCACTAATCCAGCTATAATTGATTCTGAAAGTTTGATTTTAAAGCTAGAAGGTTTTGTTGAGTGGTTAAGGCATGGACTAGGGAAACCATTGTGGGCTCCCGCCGAAGTTCAATCCCGCCAACAACGAAATGTAATTTTTAGAATTTATGCTCAACAATTAGGGGCAATAAGAGCCATTACATTTTTGGACCAGCATACTCAAAATTACTTTTGCCACAAGTTTTTGATTAAAGCCTCTGAATAACTATTGACAATATACAAGATGTGTAGGGGATGAGCTCATCTTAGAGGCATGCTTCGGAGGTATGAGGACCCTGGTTCAATCCATGTATCTCCACTTGTTTATATAGTCACAGTAACAAATTATCTTTAAAAACTAAACAAAAACCTATTCGTAAGAAATAGTGCACAAAGTAAAGGCAAAAGAACACAGTTGAGATTTATCTGGCAAACTGCTTTCTAGAAATGTGCATTTTGTCAATTTTGTCAACCACTAATCCAGCTATATGATTCTGAAAGTTTGATTTAAAGGCTAGAAGGTTTTGCTGGGCCAGAGGTTGGCGATGGACTAGAAACCATTGGGGTCTCCCCGCGCAGGTTCGAATCCTGCCAACAACGATATTTTCAGAATTTTATGCTCAACAATTAGGTCAATAAGAGCCACATTTTAGGGCCAGCATACTCAAAATTACTTTTGCCACAAGTTTTTGATTAAAGCCTCTTTAATAACTATTGACAATAATTTCAAATGTAGGATGTAGCTCATCGTTAGAGCGCATGCTTGCAGGTATGAGGACCTGGTTCAATCCATGGTATTCCACTTGTTTATATAGTCACAGTAACAAATTATCTTTAAAAAATTAACAAACAAAAACCTATTCAAGTTAAAGAAATAGTGCACAAAGTAAAGGCAAAAGAACACAGTTGAGATTTATCTGGCAAACTGCTTTCTAGAAATGTGCATTTTGTCAATTTTGTCAACCACTAATCCAGCTATAATTGATTCTGAAAGTTTGATTTTTTAAAGGCTAGAAGGTTGTTGTGGCTGAGTGGTTAAGGCGATGGACTAGAAATCCATTGCGGTCTCCCCCGAGGTTCGAATCCTGCCAACAACGAAATGTATTTTCAGAATTTTTTGCTCAACAATTAGGGTCAATAAGAGCCGACACATTTTAGGACCAGCATACTCAAAATTACTTTGCCACAAGTTTTTGATTAAAGCCTCTTGAATAACTATGAAAAAAACAAATGTTAGGGATGTAGCTCATTGTTAGAGGCATGCTTCGCAGGGTTGAGGAAACCCCGGTTCAATCCATGGTATTCCACTTGTTTATATAGTCACATTTAACAAATTATCTTTAAAAACTTAACAAAAAAAACCTATTGCTAAAAAAATAGTGCACAAAGTAAAGGCAAATAGAAACCCGTTGAGATTTATCTGCAAACTGCTTTCTAGTAATGTGCATTTTGTCATTTTTTTTCAACCACTAATCCAGCTATAATTGATTTGAAAGTTTGAAATTTTTAACACAGAAGGTTGTTGTGGCTGAGTGGTTAAGGCGATGGACTAAATCCATTGGGCCCCCAGAGGTTCGAATCCTGCTAACATCGAATTGTATTTTCAGAATTTTATGCACAACAATTAGGTCCAATCAGAGCCGACACATTTTAGGACCAGCATACTCAAAATTACTTCTTTCCAAAGTTTTTGATTAAAGTCTTTTGAAGAACTATTGACAAAACACAATGTTAGGGGATGTAGCTATCGTTGAGCGCATGCTTCAGGTGTGAGGACCCTGGTTCAATCCATGGTATTCCACTTGTTTATATAGTCAATTAACAAAATCTTTAAAAACTTAAAAAAAAACCTATTCAAGTAAAGAAAACGCACAAAAGTAAAGGCAAAAAGAAACAGTTGAGATTTATCTGGCAAACTGCTTTTAGAAATGTGCGTCAATTTTTGTCAACCATAAACAGCTATAATTGATCTAAAGTTTGATTTTAACAGCTAGAAGGTTATTGTCTGAGGGTTAACGATGGACTAAACCATTGGGCTCCAAGAGGTTGGGAAACCTGCACAACAAAATGTATTTTCAAATTTTATGCCCCAACAATTAGGTCAATAAGAGCTGACACATTTTAGAGACCAGCATACTCAAAATTACTTCTTTGCCACAAGTTTTTGATTAAAGCCTCTTGAATAACTATTGACAATAATACACAATGTGTAGGATAGCCACGTTAGAGCAAAAACAAGGTTGAGGACCCTGTTCAATCCATGGTATTCCACTTGTTTATATAGTCAACAGTTAACAAAATTTTCTTTAAAACTTAAACAAAAACCTATTCAAAATTAAAAGAAGTAGTGCACAAAGTAAAGGCAAATAGAACACAGTTGAGATTTATCTGGCAACTGCTTTCTAGAAATGTGCATTTTTCAATTTTTGTCAACCACTAATCCAGCTATAATTGATTCTGAAAGTTTGATTTAAAGCTAGAAGGTTGTTGTATGAAAATGGTTAAGGGATGGACTAGAAATCCATTGCGGTTTTCCCGGCAGGTTCGAATCCTGCCAACAAACTAAATGTATTTTCAGAAATTTTATGCTCAACAATTAGGTCAATAAAAGACACATTTTGGACCAGCATACTCAAAATTACTTCTTTGCCACAAGTTTTTGATTAAAGCCTCTTGAATAACTATTGACAATATACAAAGTGTAGGGGATGAGCTCATCGTTAGAGCGATGTCCAGGTGTGAGGACCCTTTCAATCCAGGTATCTCCACTTGTTTATATAGTCACATTTAACAAATTATCTTAAAAACTTAAACAAAAACCCTATTAAGTTAAAGAATATCACAAAGTAAAGGGGCCGGAATTTTTCTGGCAAACGCTTTTTGAAATGTGATTTTGTCAATTTTTCAACCACTAATCCAGCTATAGATTATGAAAGTTTTATTTTTAAAGCTAGAAGGTTGTGTGGCGAGTGGTTAAGGGGATGGACTAGAAATCCATTGGGTTCCCCGGTTTGAATCCTCCAACAACGAATTTTATTTTTTGAATTTTATGCTCAACAATTAGGTCAATAAGAGCCGACAATTTAGGACCAGCATACTAAAAAATTTCTTCTTTGCCACAAGTTTTGATTAAAGCCCCGAATAACTATTGACAAAATAAAATGTGTAGGGGGGTGTAGCTATGTTAGAGCGATTTTGATGTGGGACCCTGGTTCAACCATGGATTCCACTTGTTTTATGTCCCTTTAAATTATCTTTAAAACTTAACAAACAAAAACCTATTCAAGAAGAAATAGTGCAAAAAGTAAAGGCAAATAGAACACAGTTGAGATTTATCTGGCAAAATCTTTTGAAATTCATTTTTTCAATTTTTTTTCCCACTAATCCAGCTATAATTGATTTGAAAGTTTGATTTTAAACTAGAAGGTTGTTGTGGGAGTGGTTAAGGCATGGATAGAAATCCATTTGCTCTCCGAGGGTTAATCCTGCCAACAACAAAAAGTATTTTCAGAATTTTATGCTCAACAATTGGTCAATAAAAGCCGACACATTTTGGGGCCAGCATATAAAATTACTTTTTTGCCCAAAATTTTTTATTAAAGCCTCTTGAATAATATTGACAAAAACACAAGTTGGGGGGTGTAGCTCATCGGAGGGGAGCCGGGGGTGTGAGGACCCGGTTCAATCCATGGTATTCCACTTGTTTTTATAGTCACATTAACAAATTATCTTTAAAAACTTAAACAAAACCTATTCAAAAAAAATAGTGCACAAAGTAAAGGCAAAAAAGAACACAGGAGATTTATCGGCAAGCTTTTTTAAAAAAAGCATTTTGTCAATTTTTGTCAACCACTAATCCAGCTTATGATTCTGAAAATTTGATTTTAACAGCTAGAAGGTTGTTGTTGAGTGGTTAAGGGGATGGACTGAAAACCATTGGGTCTCCCCCGGGGGGTTAATCCTGCCCAAAAAACAAAATTATTTTCGAATTTTATGCTCAACAATTAGGTCAATAAAAGCCACACATTTTAGGACCAGCATACCAAATTATTTTTGCCACAAATTTTTGATTAAAGCCTCTTGAATAACTAGACAATAATAAAAAGGGGATGTGTATCGTTAGGGATGTTCGAGGTTTAGGACCGGTTCAACCCTGGTATTCCATTGTTTTTATAGTCACATTTTAAAAAATTATTTTAAAAAAATTAAAAACAAAACCTATTCGTTAAAGGTGCACAAAGTAAAGGGAAAAGAAACAGTTGAGATTTATCTGAAACTGTTTCAGAAATGTGCATTTTTTCAATTTTTTTCAACCACTAATCCAGCTATATTGATTTGAAAGTTTTAAAATTTAATCCCCGAAGGTTGTTTGGGGAAAATGGTTAAGGGGGGACTAGAAATCCATTGGGGGCTCCCGGGGGGTTGAATCCTGCCAACCACATCATTTTCAGAATTTTATGCTCAACAATTAGGCAATAAGAGCCCAAAAATTTTAGGACCAGCATACTCAAATTCTTTTTTGCCACAATTTTTTATTAAAGCCCTTTAATAACTATTGACAATAAAACCAATGTAGGGGGTGTAGCTCATCGTTAGAGGATGCTTCAGGTTGAGGACCCCTTTTAATCCATGGATCTCCACTTGTTTTTATAGTCCAATTTTAAAAAATTATCTTAAAAAAATTAACAAAAAAACCTATTCGTTTAAAAAATAGTGCAAAAGTAAAAAAAAACCCAGTTGAGATTTATCTGGCAAAATGCTTTAGAAATGTGCATTTTTTCAATTTTTGTCAACCTAATCCCGCTATAATTGATTCTGGTTTATTTAAAGTAGAAAGGGTTTTTGTTAGTGGTTAAGGGATGGACAGAAACCATTGCGGTCTCCCCAGGCAATCCTGCCAACAACAAATGTATTTTTTAGAAT
Source organism: Liparis tanakae (assembly GCA_036178185.1). Taxonomy (NCBI): domain Eukaryota; kingdom Metazoa; phylum Chordata; class Actinopteri; order Perciformes; family Liparidae; genus Liparis; species Liparis tanakae. Next base: position 53,044 of record JAYMGU010000348.1, read on the forward strand.
TTTATGCTCAACAAAGGGCAAAAGAGCCAAAATTTTTGGACCCCAAAACCAAAATTCTTTTTTGCCACAAGTTTTTGATTAAAGCCTTTGAATAACTATTGACAATAATACACATGTTTAGGGATGTAGCTCATCGTTAGAGGAGCCAGGTTGGGACCCCGGTTCAATCCTGGTATTCCACTTGTTTTATAGTCACATTTAACAAATTATCTTTAAAAAAATTAAACAAAAACCTATTAAAAAAGAAAATACAAAGTAAAACAAATAGAACACAGTTGAGATTTATCTGGCAAAACTGCTTTCAGAAATGCATTTTTTCAATTTTTTAACCACTAATCCCATAATTGATTTAAAGTTTGATTTTAGGGTTGGTTTTCAGTGGTTAAGGGATGGGCTAGAAATCCATTGGGGGCTCCCCGCGGGTTTCCTGCCAACAACGAAAATTATTTTTTAGAATTTTGTAAAAAATTGGTCAATAAACCAAATTTTGGACCACATACTAAAATTACTTTTGCCACAAATTTTTGATTAAAGCCCTTGAATAACTATGAAAATAAAATGGGGATGGCTCATCGTTAGAGCGATGCTTCGAGGGAGGACCCCGGTTCAATCCATGGATTCCATTGTTTATATAGTCCAATTAACAAATTATTTTAAAACTTAAAAAAAAAAACCTATTCAAGTTTAAAAAAATAGTGCACAAAGTAAAGGCAAAAAAAAGTTGGGTTTATCTGGAAACTCTTTTTTAAAATGTGCATTTTTTCAATTTTTTCACCACTAATCCAGCTATATTGATTTGAAAGTTTGAAATTTAATCCCCGAAGGTTGTTTTGGGGATTTTGGCGGGGCTAAACCCATTTGGGGTTCCCCGCAGGTTGAACCGCCCAAAAACGAATGATTTTCAAATTTTTCTCAACAAAGGTAAAAAGCCAACTTTTTGGAAACAGCATACCAAAATTCTTTTGCCACAATTTTTTATTAAAGCCTCTTGAATAACTATGACAATAATAAAATGTTGGGGGTTTGGGTCATCGTTAGAGCGTCTTTGCGGTATGAGGACCTGGTTTAATCCATGGTATCTCCCGTTTATAAGTCACATTTAACAAATTATCTTTAAAAACTTAAAAAACAAAACCTATTCAAGAAAGAAAGGGACAAAAAAAGGGAAAGAACACAAAATTAATTTTTCTGGCAAACTGCTTTTAAAATGTGCATTTGTAATTTTGTCAACCACTAATCCAGCTATAATTATTCTGGGTTTGATTTTTTAAAAGTAGAAGGTTTTGGGTGAGTGGTTAAGGGGAGGAAGGGAAAACCATTGCGGTTCCCCTGAGGGTTGAATCCTGCCAAAACCAAATGTTTTTAAATTTTATGCCAACAAAATCAATAAACCCAAATTTTTGGACCAATAAAAATTACTTTTTTCCCTTTTTGATTAAAGCCTCTGAATAACTAGACAAAATACACTGTTTAGGGGGTGTAGCTCATCGTTAGGGCGCGCTTTAGGGGTGAGGACCCTGGTTCAATCCATGGATTTTCCCCCCTTTTTTTATATAGTCACAGTTAACAAATTATCTTTAAAAAAAATTAACAAAAAAACCTTTAAATTAAAGAAGGACAAAGTAAAGGCAAAAGAACACGTTGGGTTTATCTGGCAAACTGCTTTCTAGAAATTTCATTTTGTCAATTTTTTCAAAATCCCGCTTAAATTTATTTAAAGATTGATTTAACCCAGAAAGGGTTTTTGTGGGAGTGGTTAAGCTGGGGGGCAGAAAACCATTGGTCTCCCCCCGGAGGTTGAATCCCGCCAACAACAAATTATTTTCAGAATTTTACCAACAATTAGGTCAATAGGCGACACATTTTGGATACCCAAAAAACCCTTTTCCACAAGTTTTTTATTCTCTTGAAAACTATTCAATAAACAAATGTGGGATGGGCTCATCGTTAGGGGCATGTTCGAGGTTGAGACCCTTTTTAAACCAGTATTCCACTTTTTTATATAGTCCGTTAACAAAATTTTCTTTTTAAAAAATTAAAAAAAAACCTATTCAAGTTAAAGAATAGTACAAAGAAAAGGGAAAAAGAACACGTTGGATTTTATCTGGCAAACTGCTTTCAGAAATGTGATTTGTCAATTTTTCCCACTAATCCAGCTATAATTTATTTAAAGTTTGATTTAAAGCGAAGGGGTTTTTGGGCCGAGTGGGTTAAGGGATGGACTAGGGAAAACCATTGGGTCTCCCCGGTTAATCCTGCCCAAAAACAAAAGTTTTTAGAATTTTTTGCTCAAAAATTTGGTAATAAAAGCCGACACATTTTAGAAGCAATAAAAAAACTTTTTGCCCCAAATTTTTGATTGCCCTTGAATAACTATTGACAAATAAAGTGTAGATGTGCTCATGTTAGGATGCCAAGGGATGAGGGCCCCCGGTTCAATCCATGGTATCTCCACTTGTTTATATAGTCCCTAACAAAAATTTTTTAAAATTAACAAAAAAAAAACCTATTCAAGTTAAAGAAATAGTGCAAAAAGTAAAGGCAAAAGAACACAGTTAGATTTATCGGCAAACTGCTTTCTAAAATGTTTTTTCAATTTTTTTCAACCACTAATCCAGCTTTTTTGATTTGGTTTTATTTAAACTAGAAGGTTTTGTGGCGAGTGGTTAAGGGATGGACTAGAAATCCATTGGGTTCCCCCGGTTGAATTTTCCAAAACAAATGTATTTTCAGAATTTATGTCAACAATTAGGCAATAAACCGAAAATTTTGGACCGATACTAAAAAGACTTCTTTTTCCAGTTTTTTTATTAAAGCCCTTGAAAACTATAAAAATAAACAAATTTTTAGGGGGGTTGCTCATCACGTAACCAGGTTGAGGACCCCCGGGTTTAATCCATGATTCCACTTGTTTATATAGTCCCTTAACAAATTTTTCTTTTTAAAAATTAAAAAAAAAAAAACCATTCGTTAAAGAAAATAAAGTAAAGGCAAATAGAAAAGGGGATTTATTCAAACTGCTTTTTGAAATTGAAATTTGTCAATTTTTTAACCATAACCAGCTATAATTGATTTGAAAGTTTGTTTTAAGGCAGAAGGTTGTTGTTGAGGGGTTTAAAGGGATGGACTAGAAACATTGTTCCCCGCGGTTGAATCCTGCCAACAACAAAAGAATTCAGAATTTTAGCCCAATTAGGGTAAAAGAGCCACAATTTTTGGGCCAGATACTAAAATTCTTTTGCCACAAGTTTTGATTAAAACCTCTTGAATAACTATGACAAAAAACAAATGTTTGGGGTGTAGCCCCAGAGGCCAGCTTGCAGGTATGAGAACCCCGGGTTAATCCATGGTATTCCCTTGTTTATATAGTCAAAATTTTTAAAAAAAATTCTTTAAAACTTAAAAAAAAAAAACCTATTAAGTTAAAGAAATGCCCAAATAAAAAAAAAACCCCAGTTGAGATTTATCTGGCAAACTGCTTTCTAGAAATGTGCATTTTTTCAATTTTTCAACCACTAATCCAGCTTATTGATTTGGGAATTTAAACTAGAAGGTTTTGTCGAGTGGTTAACATGGGCTAAACCATTGCTCCCCAAGGGGGTTGAACCCCAACAAATTTTTTTCAGAATTTTATCTCCAATTGGTCAATAAGCCAAAAATTTTTGGGGCCAGCATACTCAAAAAACTTTTGCCACAAGTTTTTATTAAAGCCTCTTGAATAAATTACAAAAAACACAATGTGGGGATGTAGCCATCGTTAAGGGGATGTTCGGGGTGTGAGGACCTGGGTTTAATCCATGGTATTCCACTTGTTTATATATCACTTTTAAAAAATTATCTTTAAAAACTTAAAAAAAAAAAAACCTATTCAAGAAAGAAATAGTGCACAAAGTAAAAGGGAAAAAGAACACAGTTGAGATTTATCTGGCAAAATGCTTTTTGGTTTCATTTTTTCCTTTTGTCAACCATAATCCAGCTATAATTGATTCAAAGTTTGATTTAAAGCTAGAAGGTTGTTGTTGAGGGAAGGCGATGGACTAGAAACCATTGGGTCTCCCCGGGTTCGAATCCGCCAACAACAAATGTATTTTCAAATTTTATGCTCAACAATTTGGTCAATAAAACAATTTAGGGCCAGTATCAAAATTTCTTTCCACAAGTTTTTGATTAAAGCCTCTTTAATAACTATTGACAAAAACAATGTGAGGGGGTGGGCCCTCGTTGAGGCATGCTTGCAGGGTTTAGGACCCTGGGTTTAATCCGGGGTTCCCTTTTTTTTATATAGTCACAGTTAACAAATTATCTTTAAAAAATTAAACAAAAAACCCATTCAAGTTAAAAAAAAATAAAAATAAAGGCAAAAGAACACAGTTGAGATTTATCTGGCAAACTGCTTTCAGAAATGTGCATTTTGTAATTTTTTTCAACCACTAACCAGCTATAATTGATTTGAAAGTTTGTTTTAAGGGTAGAAGGTTGTTGTCGAGTGGTTAAGGGGGACTAGAAACCCGGGGCTCCAGGGTTGAATCCTGCCAACAACGAATTATTTTCAGAATTTTTATGTCAAAAACAATGGCCGACATTTTTTGGACCAGCATACCAAAATTCTTTTTTCCACAAGTTTTGATTAAAGCCCCTTGAATAACTATTGACAATAATACCAATTTAGGGGTGTAGCTATCGTTAGAGGCATCCCGGTGGAGGACCCTGGTTCAATCCATGGACTCCCCTTGTTTATATAGTCCAATTAACAAATTATCTTTAAAAAACAAAAAAACCTATTCAAGTTAAAAAAAAAAAAAGTAAAGGGAAAAGAAACAGTTGGATTTACTAAACTGCTTTCTAGAAATGTGCATTTTGTCAATTTTTAACCAATAATCCCCTATAAATTTTGAAAGTTTGTTTTTTGGGTAGGGTTGTTGTGGCTGAGTGGTTAAAGGGGTATAAAATCCATTGCCCCCCCCGCGAGGGTTGAATCCGAAAAAAAATGTATTTTCAGAATTTTATGCTCAACAATTAGGTCTAAAGCCACATTTGGACCAATACTCAAAATTACTTCTTTTCCCCCGTTTTTAAGTTCCTTTGTTTATAACAATAAAAAGTGTGAGGGGTGGAAACGTTGACATCTTCGGGTTGAGGGACCCTGGTTAAAAATGGATTATTTGTTTTTTAGTACTTTCAAATTTTCAAAAAAAAAAACAAAAACCTATTGAAAAAATATGCCGTAAAGGGCAAAGAACACAGTTGAGTTTTATTGGCAAACTGTTTCAGAAAAATTATTTTTTCCCCTTTTCCCCAATCCCGAAAATCGAAATTTGAAACACTGAATTATTGGTATTTTGGGGGATAAAATCCATTTGGGGGCCCCAAATTGAACCCAAAAGAAACAGAATTTTTTGTCAACAAAGGCAAAAAACCAAATTTTAGGACCAGCATCCCAAAAAATTTCTTTTTCCACAAGTTTTGATTAAAAACCTCTTGAATAACTATTAAAACACAATGTGTAGGGGGTGAGCCACGAGGCGCTTTTAAAAGGTTGAGGACCCCCGGTTAATCCATGGTATTCCACTTGTTTATATAGTCACAGTTAAAAAATTTTCTTTTAAAAAACCAAAAAAAAAACCTATTCAAGTTAAAAAAAGTACAAAGTAAAGGCAAATAGAACACAGTTGATTTATCTAAACTTTTTAGAAATGTGCATTTTGTCAATTTTTTTTCAACCACTAATCCAGCTATAATTGATTCTGAAAGTTTGAATTTAATCACTAGAAGGTTGTTGTCGAGTGGTTAAGCGATGGACTAGAAATCCCAAAGGGGTCTCCCTGTGACGTTTGAATCCTGCCAACAAGGAAATGTATTTTCAGAAGTATAAGCTCAACAAATAAAGGGCAATCAGAGCTGACACATTTTGGGACCAGCATACTCAAAATTACCTTTTTACACAAGTTTTTGAATAAAAACCTCTTGAAGAACTATAGAAAATAATACAAAATGTGTTGGGGATGTAGCTCAGCGGGGAGGGCATGCTTGCGTGTATGAGGACCCGGGTTCAATCTTCGGCAACTCCATTTGTTAATATAGTCACAGTTAACAAATTATCTTTAAAAACATAAACAAAAAACTATTTATGTTATAGAAATAGTGCACACAGTAAAGGAAAATAGAACACAGTGGAGATTTATCTGGCAAACTGCTTTCTAGAAATGTGTATTTATTCAATTTTTGTCAACCACTAATCCAGCTATAATTCATTCTGAAAGTTTGTTTCAAATGGCAAAAAGGTTGTTATGGCCGAGTGGTTAAAGGGGTTGGGCTGGGAAAACCCTAGGGGGCTCCCTTTCATGTTCGAATCCTCCCAAAAAGGGGAAAGTATTTCAAAATATAAGCTCAACAAATTGGGGAATCAGAGATGACACAATTTGGGACCAACATACTCAAATTACCTTTTTTCCACAAGTTTTTTTAAAGCCTCTTAAAAACTATAGACAATAATACAAAAAGTGTGGGGGAAAGTGCTCAGGGGGGACATGCTTCATGTATGAGGCCCCAATCCGTGTTATTCCACTTGTTAATATAGTCACAGTTAACAAAAACCTTTAAAACTTAACAAACAAAACCTATTCAAGTTAAAAAAAGGGCCCCAAAAATAAAGGCAAATAGAACACAGTTGAGATTTATCGGGAAACTGCTTTCTAGAAATGTGCATTATTCAATTTTGTCAACCACTAATCCAGCTATAATTCCTTTTAAAAAATTTTTTTTTTAAAGTAAAGTAGGTTGTTGTGGGGGTGGAAGGCGATGGGCTGAAATCAATGGGGTCTCCTGTGCGTTAATCCCCCCAATAAGGAAATGTATTTTCAGAAATATAAAAAAATAGGTCAATCAACTGACAATTTTGGGGCCCCAAAACTCAAAATTTTCTTTGACACAAGTTTTTTTATTAATGCCTCTTGAAGAACTATAGAAAATAATACAAAAAGTGTTGGGGATGTGCTCAGCGGTAGATCTCGTTCCCTGTTTGAGGACCCGGTTCAATCTGGCATTCCATTTTTTAATATAGTCACAGTTAACAAATTATCTTTATAAACTTAAACAAAAAAATATTCAAGTTATAGAAAAAGTGCACACAAAGGAAAATAGAACCAGTGGAGATTTATCTGGCAAACTGCTTTCAAAAATTTATTTTTTCAATTTTTTTCAACCACTAATCCAGCTATAATTTATTCTGAAAGTTTGTTTAAAAAGGCAAAAGGTTCTTTTGGCCATGGTTTGGCCATGGGCAGAAATCCGGGGTCTCCTGTGCACGTTTGAATCCTGCCAACAAAGGGAAAAGTATTTTCAGAAGTAAAAAACTCAACAAATAGGGCAATCAGAGCTGAACATTTTGGGACCAGAACCAAAAAACTTTTTGACACAAGTTTTTTAATAACACCTCTTGAAGAACTATAGAAAATAATACAAAAATTTAGGGATGTAGCTCAGCGTGGGGGGTTTCCAACTCCATTTTTTTAATATAGTCACAGTTAACAAATTATTTTAAAACATAAACAAAAAAATATTTATGTTATAGAAAAAATTTTCCCCAGTAAAAAAAATAGAACACAGTGGGAAAATTTTTCTGGAAACTGCTTTCAAAAAGTGTATTTATTCAATTTTTTTCAACCACTAATCCCTATAATTCATTCTGAAAGTTTGTTTCAAATGGCAAAAAAAGGGTTGTTATGGCCGAGGGTTAGGGGTTGGGCTGGAAAACCATTGGGGGGGTCCTTTGGACGCAATCCGCCAACAAGGGAAAGAATTTTCAGAAGTATAAGTCAACAATTAGGTCAATCAGAGATGACCTTTGGGGGCAACATATAAAATTTTTCCCTTTTCCACAAGTTTTTTTAATAAAGCCTCTTTAAGAACTATAGACAAAAAAAAATGTGTAGGAATGTAGCTCAGGGGAGAGCACATGCTTCCCGTAGGGCCCCGGGGCAATCCGTGTTATCTCCCCCTTTTTAATATAGTCACAGTTAACAAATAACCTTTTAAAAATTAACAAACAAAAACCTATTCAAGTTAAAAAAATAGCGCCAAAGTGGCAAATAGAACACAGTTGAGATTTATCTGGCAAAATGCTTTTTTAGGGAAAAGTGCATTTATTCAATTTTTGTCCACTAAACCCGCTTTAAATTTCCCTTTTAAAAAATTTTTTTGGTAGGTTTTGTGGCGAGTGGTTAAAGGGGGGACAAAAAAAATCCCTTGGGGCCCCTGCCCTTGTCCTGCCATCAAAATGTATTTTTTAAGTTTATGCTCAACAATTAGGTCAATCAGGCTTACAATTTGGGACCAGCATACTAAACTTTTTGCCACAAGTTTTTTTAGCCTCTTGAAGAATATGAAAAAATCAAAAAATTTTGGGGATGTCAGGAGATCGCAGTTCATGTTTGAGGACCGGTTCAATCCCTGGCATCTCCATTTTTTTAATATAGTCACATTAACAAAAATCTTTTTAAACTTAAACAAAAAAAATATTCGTTATAAAATATGCACACAGTAAAGAAAATAGAACACAGTGGAGATTTATCTGGGAAATGCTTTCTAAAAAGTGCATTTATTCAATTTTTTTTCCCACTAATCCTATAATTCATTCTGAAAAATTTGTTTTAAATGGAAAAAAAAAGGGTTTTGTGGCTGGTTTAAAGGGATGGACTAAAATAATGGGGGCTCCTGTGCCCTTGAATCCGCCAACAAGGGAAAAGTATTTTCAAGTATAAGTCAAAAATAGGTAATCAGAGATGAAAAATTTGGGGCCACATACTCAAACTTTTTGCCAAGTTTTTGAATAAAAAACCTCTTAAAAACTATAGACAATAATCAAAAAGTGTAGGGAAAAGTGCTCAGGGTAGGCACATGTATTAGGGCCCAGAACCTTTTTCCCTTTTTAATATAGTCACAGTTAACAAATAACCTTTAAAACTTAAAAAAAAAAAACCCATTCAAGTTAAAAAAAGCAACCCAAAATAAAGGAAATAGAACACAGTTGAGATTTATCTGGAAACTGCTTTTGAAAATTCATTTATTCAATTTTTTTCAACCACTAATCAGCTATAATTCCTTCTAAAGTTTTTTTTATGAAAAAGGTTGTTGTGGCCAGTGGTTAAGGCGATCAGAAAACCCTAGGGGCTCCCCGGCAGTTAACTCCAACAAGAAATGTATTTTCAAAAAATTAAACCAACAAATAGGTCAATAGAGCGACACATTTTGGGGCCACATACTCAAATTTCTTTTTGCCCCAAGTTTTTTTTAAGCCCTTGAAAACTATGAAAAAATACAAAATGTGTTGGGATGTAGCTCATTTGGGGTGCCAGTTTGAGGGCCGGTTCAATCCTGGATCTCCATTTTTTTAAAAATCACAGTTAACAAATTTCTTTTTAAAAAAAAACAAAAAATATTTGTTTTAAAAAATAGACAAAATAAAAGGAAAAAAGAACACAGGGGGATTTATCTGGCAAACTGCTTTCTGAAATTATTTTTCAATTTTTTTCAACCACTAATCCAGCTATAATTATTTTAAAGTTTGTTTTTTTGGAAAAAAGGTTTTGTGGCCGAGTGGAAGGGATGGACTAAAAACCCTGGTCTCCGGCAGTTCGAATCCTGCCAACAAGAAATGTATTTTTTTAAATTAAGCTCAACAAAAAGGTCAATAGAGCGACACATTTTTGGGGCCAACATCTAAAATTACTTCTTTGCACAAGTTTTTTAAAAAAGCCCCTTGAAAACTATAGAAATAATACAAATTTTGTTGGGATGTAGCTCACGGTGGCGCATGGCAGTATGAGGCCCCGGTTCAATCCCCCCCTCCATTTTTAATGGGCAATTAACAAAATTTTCTTTAAAACTTAACAAAAACCTATTCAAGTTAAAGAAATAGTGCACAGTAAAGGGAAAAAAGAACACAGTGGGGAAATTTTTCGGGAAATGCTTTCTAAAAAGTGATTTTTCAATTTTTTCAACCACTAACCAGCTATAACATTCGAAAGTTTGTTTAATCAAAAAAGGTTTTAGGCCAGTGGTTAAGGCGTTTGGGCTGGGAAAACCATTGGGGGCTCCCCGTTCGAATCCTGCCAACAAGGGGGTGTATTTTTTAAATTAAAAATCCCAAATTTGGTCAATAAGAGCTTTTTTGGGGCCAAATACTCAAATTACCTTTTTTAAAATTTTTGAAAAAAAATCTTGAAGAACTATAAAAAAACAAAATGTGTTGGGGGGAGCTACGGTAGAGGGCATGCTTGCAGTATGAGGACCGGTTTAAACTTAAAACCATTTTTAAAATAGTCCAATTAACAAATTATCTTTAAAAAAATAAACAAAAAAAAAGAAAAAAAGGCACAAGTAAAGGGAAAAAAAGAACACAGTGGAGATTTATCTGGCAAACTGTTTCTAAAAAGTGATTTATTTAATTTTGTCAACCACTAATCCCGCTATAATTATTCTGAAAGTTTTTTTAAAAGGCAAAAAGGGTTTTTGCAGGGTTAAAGGGGTTGGGGAAATCCAAAGGGGCTCCCCCGGATTTTGAATCCCCCAACAAGAATTTTTTCAAATTAAAGCTCAACAATTAGGTAATAGAGTAAAAATTTGGGACCCATACTCAAAATTCTTCTTTACAAGTTTTTTGAAAAAAAGTTTGAAAACTATAACAATAATAAAAATTTTAAAAGTAGCTCCGGGGGGAAACGCTTGCAGTATGACCCGGTCAATCCTTATCTCCCCTTGTTTTAAAAGTCCAATTTAACAAAAAACTTTAAAAAAAATTAACAAACAAAAAAACCCATTCAAAAAAAGAAATAGGCACAAAGTAAAAACAAAAAGAACCAAATTAATTTTTCGGAAACTGCTTTCTAAAATTCATTTTTTCAATTTTGTCAACCACTAATCAGCTATAATTTTCTAAAAAATTTTTTTAATTAAAGGTTTTTTGGCGAGTGGTTAAAGCGATGGGGCTGAAACAAGGTCTCTTGCAGTTCGAATCCTGCCCAAAAGAAATGTATTTTCAAATTAAAAACCCAAAAAATAGGTCAATAGAGCGACACATTTTGGGGCCCCCATACTCAAAAAAACCCTTTTCAAATTTTTGTTAAGCCTTTGAAAACTATTAAAAAAAAATACAAATTTTTGGGGATGTAGCTCACGTTAACCATGCCAGTTTGAGGGCCCGGTTCAACCCCGGTCTCCATTTTTTAAAATAGTCACAGTTAACAAATTATCTTTTTAAAAATTAAACAAAAAACTATTCAAGAAGAAATAGTGCACAAGTAAAGGAAAAAAAGAACAAGTGGGGTTTATCTGGCAAACTCTTTTTAGAAATGTGATTTTTCAATTTTGTCAACCACTAATCCAGCTATTTATTCTGAAAATTTGTTTTAAAAAGGGAAAAAAAAGGGTTTTATGGGAGTGGTTAAGGCAGGACTAGAAATCCCCTTGGTCTCCCCCGGGGTTTTAATCCTGCCAACAAGGGAAAAGTATTTTCCGAAAAAGCTCAACAAATGGTCAATAAGTGCAATTTTTGGGGCCAATACCAAAATTACTTCTTTTTCACAAATTTTTTTGAATAAAGTCTTGAAACTTAGAAAAAACAAAAAGTGGGGGGTGTAGCTCACGGTAAGCGGGGGAATCTTGGCAATCCATTTTGTTAAAATATCTTTTAAAAAATTATCTTTAAAAAAAAAACAAAAACTATTTAGTTAAGAAATATTTTAAAAATAAAGGAAAAAAAAACACAGTGGGGATTTATCCAAACTGCTTTCTAGAAATGTGATTTTTCAATTTTTTCAACCACTAATCCCGCTTTTATTTGAAATTTGTTTAAAACAAAAAAGGTTGTTTGGGGAGTGGTTAAAACGTTTGGGCTGGGGAAAACCATTGGGGCCCCCCCGTTCGAATCCTGCCAAAAGGGAAAAATTTTTTAAAAATTTAAAACCCAAAAATTGGTAATAGAGGACACAAATTTGGGACAATACTCAAAATTCTTCTTTGCCCCAATTTTTGAAAAAAACCTCTTGAAAACATGAAAAATACAAAATGTGTGGGAAAGTAGCTCACGGTGGCCTGCTTCCCGTAATGAATGGTCAATATTATCTCCTTGTTAAAATAGTCACATTAACAAATAACCCTTTAAAAAAATTAAAAACAAAAAACCCTTTAAGTTAAAGAAAAAGGCACAAAGTAAACAAATAGAACACAGTTGAGTTTATCTGGCAAACTGCTTTTAGAAATGTGCATTTTTCAATTTTTTTCAACCACTAAAAACCAGCTATAATTTTCTAAAAATTTTTTAATGTAAAAGGTTTTGTGGCGGTTTGGGTTATAAAAAAGAAAACCTTTGGGGCTCCCTGCCGTTCGAATCCTGCCACAAGGGAAAAGTATTTTCAAATTTATGCTCAACAATTAGGTCAATAGGCACACATTTTGGACCAGATACTCAAAAAACTTTTTGCCACAAGTTTTTTTTAAACCCTTGAAAAATATGAAAATAATACAAAATGTTTGGGGGGTGTAGCTCACGGTGAGCATGCTTCAGTTTGAGGGCCCAATCCTGGCATTCCATTTTTTAAAATAGTCCGTTCAAAATTTTCTTTAAAACTTAAACAAAAAAACTATTAGTTTAAAAAGTCAAGTAAAAGGAAAAAAAACACAGTGAAATTTATCTGGCAAACTGCTTTCTTGAAATGTGCATTTTTCAATTTTTTCCCACTAATCCCGCTATAAATTATTCTGAAAGTTTTTTTTAAAGGAAAAAAAGGGTTTTTGTGGGAGTGGTTAAAAGGGTGGACTAAAATCAATGGGGGCTCCCCGGCCAGTTCAACCTGCCCAAAAAAAAATGTATTTTTAGAAAAAGCTAACAAATAGGTCAAAAAGAGCACAATTTGGACCACTACCAAAAAATTTTTCCCTTTACAAAATTTTGAAAAAAGCCTCTTTAAAACTATAGAAAAAATACAAAATGTGTGGGAATGCCCCGGTAGAGATGCCATTTTGAGGCCCGTTTCTCCTGTTTTCTCCACTTTTTATAGTCACAGTTAACAAAAAACCCTTTTTAAAAATTAAAAAAAAAAAACTATTCAAGTTAAGAAATAGTGCACAAGTAAAGGAAAAAAGAACACAGTGGGGGTTTATCTGGCAAAAGCTTTCTAAATGTGCATTTTTAATTTTTGTCAACCACTAATCCCGCTATAATTATTCTGGTTTGTTTTTAAAGGAAAAAAAGGGTTTTTTTGTGGGAGTGGTTAAAAAGGGGTGGACTAAAAATCCATTCGGCTCCCCCCCGGGTTGAAACCTGCCAACAAAAAATTATTTTCAGAAATTTATGCTCAACAATTAGGTCAATAAAAGCCGACACATTTTTGGGGCCACATACCAAAAATTTCTTCTTTGCCCAAAATTTTGGGTTAAAGCCCTTGAATAACTATTGACAATAATCCCAATTTTAGGGGATGTAGCTATCGTTAGGGCATGCCGAAAATGAGGACCTGGTTTCCATGGTATCTCCCCCTTGTTTATATAGTCATAACAAAATTTTCTTTAAAAAAAAACAAACAAAAACCTATTCAAGTTAAAAAAAGGGGAAAGTAAAGGCAAAAGAACACAGTTGGTTTTTCTGGAAACTGCTTTCAGAAATTGCATTTTTTCGTCAACCACTAATCCCGCTATAAATTTATTCTGAAAGTTTGATTTTTTTGCCCAGAAGGTTGTTGTGGCTGGGGTTAAAGCGATGGACTAGAAATCCATTCGTTCCCTTTTTTAATCCCGCCAACAACGAAATGATTTTCAAATTTTTTGCTCAAAATTAGGTCAATAGAGCCGAAAATTTTAGGACCACATATAAAAAACTTTTTGCCACAAGTTTTTATTAAACCCTTGAATAACAAAAAAAATACAAATGTGTAGGGGAGTCTATCTTAGAGGGATTACCCTTTTGGAATGGTTCAATCCTGGTATTCCACTTGTTTATATAGTCACATTTTTCAAAATTTTCTTTAAAAACAACAAACAAAAAAACCCATTCAAGTTAAAAAATAGTGCACAAAGTAAAGGCAAAAAGAAACAGTTAGTTTTTCGGGTGCTTTTTAAAAAGGCATTTTTTCAATTTTTTCAACCACTAATCCCCTTTTGATTTGAAAATTTTAAATTTAAAACCCAGAAGGTTTTGTGGCCGAGTGGTTAAAGGCGATGGACTAAAACCATTGGGGGCTCCCCCAGGTTGAATCCTGCCAACAAGAAATGATTTTCAGAATTTTATGCTCAACAATTAGGTCAATAAGAGCCGAAAATTTTGGGGCCCCATATAAAAACTTTTTCCACAAGTTTTTTTTTTAAAGCCTCTTTAAAACTATAAACAATAAAAAATGTGTAGGGGTTGCTCATCGTTAGGGAATGCGAGGGATAGGGGCCCGGAATCCCCGGGATTCCACTTGTTTTTTTAGTCAAGTTCAAATTATCTTTAAAACCACAAGTCAAAGAAATAGTGCACAAAGTAAAGGCAAAAAGAACAGTTGAGATTTATCTGGTTTTAAAATGTAAATTTGTCAATTTTGTCAACCATAATCCATATAATTGATTTAAAGTTTGTATTTAATTTGGGTTTTTTGGCCAGTGGTTAAAGGGTGGACTAGAAATCCCTTGGGGTCTCCCGGGGGTTGAAACCCCAACAACGACATCAATTTTAAATTTTTTAACAATTGGTCAATAAAGCGACACATTTTTGGACCCAACATACTCAAAAAATTCTTTTTGCCACAAGTTTTTGATTAAAGCCTCTTGAATAACTATTGACAAATTCAAGATGTGTAGGGGGTGTAGCTCATGTTAGAGCGCATGCTTCAAGTATGAGGCCCTGGTTAATCCCTGGATTCCACTTGTTTATATATCATAACAAATTATCTTTAAAAAATTAACAAACAAAAAAACCCATTCAAGTTAAAAAAAATATGCAAAAGAAAGGCAAATAGAACACAGTTGAGATTTATCTGGGAAACTGCTTTCAAAATGTGCATTTGTCAATTTTTTTCAACCACTAACCAGCTATAATTTATTTGAAAGTTTGATTTTTAAACTAGAAGGTTTTGTTGAGGGTTAAAATGGGTAAAACCTTTTGGGCTCCCCCGGGTTCGAATCCCCCAACAACGAAAAGTATTTTCAAATTTTATGCTCAACAAAGGTCAATAGAGCCGACAATTTGGACCACATCTAAAATACTTCTTTGCCACAAGTTTTTTTATTAAAGCCTCTTTAAAACTATTACAATAACAAAATTGGGGGATTACTCATCGTTGGCGATCCGCGGGTTGAGGGCCCTGGGTTTAATCCATGGTATCTCCATTGTTTATATAGTCCCAATTAACAAATTATCTTTAAAACTTAAAAAAAAAAACCTATTCAAGTTAAAGAATAGTGCACAAAGTAAAGGCAAAAGACAGTTGAGATTTATCTGGAAAATGCTTTTTAGAAATGTGCATTTTTTTTTTTGTCAACCACTAATCCCGCTATAATTTATTCTGAAAGTTTATTTTAACAGCTAGAAGGTTTTGTTGAGTGGGTTAAGGGGGATGACTAAAACCAAAGGTCTCCCCGAGGTTTTAATCCTGCCAACAACGAAATGTATTTTTTAGAATTTTATGTAACAATTAGGTCAATAGAGCGACACATTTTGGACCAGATACTCAAAATTACTTTTTGCCACAAATTTTTGATTAAAACCCTTGAATAACTATGACAATAAAAATGTGTAGGGGGGTTGCCATGTTGACATGCTTCAGGGATGAGACCCCGGTTCAATCCCTGGTATCTCCACTTGTTTATATAGTCACATTTTTCAAATTATCTTTAAAAAAATTAACAAACAAAAACCCATTCAAGTTAAAAAAAATATCCAAAAGTAAAGGCAAAAGAACACAGTTGAGATTTATCTGGCAAACTGCTTTCTAAAAAGTGCATTTTGTCAATTTTTTCCCCACTAATCCCGCTATATTGATTTGAAAGTTTTATTTTAATCCCAAAATTGTTGTGGGAGTGGTTAAGGGGATGGACTAGAAATCCATTGGGGTCTCCGGCAGGTTGAATCCTGCCAACAAGGAAAGATTTTCAGAATTTTTTGCTCAACAATTGGTCAATAAGAGCCAAATTTTGGACCAGCATACTCAAAATTCTTCTTTGCACAATTTTTTTATTAAAGCCTCTTGAATAACTATTGACAATAATACAAATGTGTGGGGGTGTAGCTCATCGTTAGAGGCATGCTTTGATATGAGGACCTGGGTTTAATCCATGGTATTCCACTTGTTTTATAGTCACATTTAACAAATTATCTTTAAAAAATTTAAAAAAAAAACCTATTCAAGTTAAAAAATAGTGCACGAAAAAGGGAAATAGAACACAGTTGAGATTTATCTGGCAAACTGCTTTCTAGAAATTTCATTTTTTCAATTTTTTTTTTAACCACTAATCCATATAATTGATTTGAAAGTTTGATTTAACACTAGAAGGTTGTTTGGGGGAGTGGTTACATGGGCTAGAAATCCATTGGGGGCTCCCCAAAAGGGTTTAATCCTGCCAACAACGGGAAAAGTATTTTTTAAATTTTATGCTCAACAATTAGGTCAATGACGACACATTTTGGACCAGCATACCAAAATTACTTCTTTTACAAGTTTTTTATTAAAGCCTCTTGAATAACTATTGACAATAATACAATGTTTTAGGGGGTGTAGCTCATCGTTGAAGGGGATGCTTGAGGGGTTTGGGACCTGGGTTTAATCCCTGGTATTCCACTTGTTTATATAGTCCATTAACAAATTATCTTTAAAAAAATTAAACAAAAACCTATTAAGTTAAAATAGTGCACAAAGTAAAGGCAAAAGAAACAGTTGAATTTATCTGGCAAACTGCTTTCTAGAAATTTCATTTTTTAATTTTTTTCAACCACTAATCCGCTATAATTGATTCGAAAAATTTTTTAAAGCTAGAAAGGGTTTTTGTGGCTGAGTGGTTACGATGGACAAAAATCCATTGCGGGCTCCCCGCCGGGGTTGAAACCTGCCAACAAAAATGCAAATTTTTTGCTAACAATTAGGTCAATAAAGACACATTTTTGGACCGTATCAAAATTTTCTTTTTCAAAGTTTTTGATTAAAGCCTCTTTAATAACTATAAAAATAATACAAATTTTGGGGGTGTGCTCATGTTAGAGTATGTTTTTTAGTAGAGGACTGGGCAATCCATGGTATTCCACTTGTTTATATAGTCCAATTAACAATTATCTTTAAAACTTAACAAACAAAAACCTATTAAGTTAAAGAAATAGTCCGTAAACAAAAAGAAAAGTTGAATTTATCGGAAACTGCTTTTTTTGAAATGTGCATTTTGTCAATTTTTTTCAACCACTAATCCCGCTATAATTGATTCTGAAAGTTTGATTTTTAAAGCTAGAAGGTTGTTGTGGCTTTTGATGGGCAGAAATCCCTTGCGGCCCCCGCATTAATCCTGCCAACAAAAATGTATTTTCAGAATTTTATGTCCCAAATTTGGTCAATAAGAGCCGAAAATTTTAGGACCAGCATATAAAACTTTTTCCAAATTTTTTTATTAAATTTGAATAACTTTGACAAACAAATTTTTGGGGGTGGCTCATCGTTAGAGGATGCTTCGAGGGATGAGGGGTTCAATCCTGGGATTCCACTTGTTTATATAGTCACATTAACAATTATTTTAAAAAAATTTAAAAACAAAAACCTATTCAAAAAGTAGGGACAAAAAAAGGAAAAAAAACACAGTTGAGATTTACCAAACTGCTTTCAGAAAGTGCATTTTTTCAATTTTTTTTAACCACAACCAGCTTTTTGATTTGAAAGTTTGATTTAATGAAGGTTTTTTGGGAGTGGTTGGGGATGGGCTGAAACCCTTGGGGTCTCCCGCGAGGTTGAATCCTGAACAAGAATGATTTTTAAATTTTTTTTTCAACAATTGTCAAAGAGCCGAACATTTTAACAGCATACCAAAAAATTTTTCCAATTTTTTATTAAAAACCCCTTGAATAACTATAGACAAAATAAAAATGTGTGGGGTTTGCTCATTTAAAAAGTTGCAGGTATGAGGACCTGGTTCAATCCATGGATCTCCACTTGTTTATATATCGTAACAAAAATTTTAAAAAAAACAAACAAAAACCTATTCAATTAAAAAAAATAGTGCCCAAAATAAAGGCAAAAGAACACAGTTGAGATTTATCGGGAAATGCTTTCTAAAATTTCATTTTGTCAATTTTGTCAACCACTAATCAGCTATAATTGACGAAAGTTTGTATTTAATGGCTAGAAGGTTGTTGTGGCCGAAAATGGTTAAAAGGGGACTAAAAAAACCATTGGGGGTTCCCCCTGGGGTTTGAATCCTCCAAAACAAGCATTTTCAGAATTTTATGTCAACAATTAGGTCAATAAAAGCCGCAATTTTTAAAAAAGCATCCAAAATTACTTTTTGCCCAAATTTTTTTTTAAACCTCTTGAATAACTATAAAAATAATACAAAATTTTGGGGGGTTGAGCTCATCGTTAGGCGACCCGATGAGGGCCCCGGTTCAATCCATTATTCCCCTTGTTTTTAGTCCAATCAACAAATTATTTTAAAAACAAAAAACAAAAATTTCAAGAAAAAAAAGTACAAAGTAAAAGGGAAATAGAACACAGGAGATTTATCCAAACTGCTTTTTAAATGTGCATTTTGTCAATTTTGTCAACCACTAATCCAGCTATAATTTATTCTGAAAGTTTTATTTAATGGGTAGAAGGTTTTTGGGGCCGGGGGTTACGATGGACTAAAACCTGGGGTCTCCCCGCCGGGTTGAATCCTGCCAACAACGCATCAATTTCGAATTTTATGCTCAACAATTAGGTCAATAAGAGCCACACATTTAACCAACATACTCAAAATTCTTTTTTGCCTTTTTTTCCCCCTTTAATAACTATAGAAAAAATCAAATTTTAGGGGTGTAGCTCATTGTTAGGCGATGCTTCAATATGAGGACCCGGTTCAATCCATGGTATCTCCACTTGTTTATATAGTCAATTTTTCAAATTTTCTTTAAAAAATTAAAAAAAAACCTATTCAAGTTAAAAAAAAAAGTGCACAAAGTAAAAACAAATGAACACAGTTGAGATTTATCTGGCAAAATGCTTTTTTAAAAAGTGCATTTTGTCAATTTTTTTCAACCACTAATCCCGCTATATTGATTTGAAAGTTTGATTTAACCTAGAAGGTTGTTGTGGCCAGGGTTAAGGGGTGGCTAGAAACCATTGGGGTCTCCCCGGGGGTTGAATCCTGCCAACAACGAAATGATTTTTTGAATTTTATGTCAACAAAGGCCAGAGCCCACACATTTTGGGGCCCAACTACTAAAATACTTTTTTACAAAATTTTTTTTTAAAATTTGAAAACTATAAAAATGAAAAATGTGTAGGGATGTAGCTCATGTTTGGCGCATGCTTTTGCAGGATAGGACCCCGGTTCAATCCATGGGATCTCCCCTTTTTTATAAGCCCTTTAACAAATTATCTTTAAAAAATTAAAAACAAAACCTATTCAAGTTAAAAAATAGTACAAAGTAAAAAGGGAAAAGAACACAGTTGAATTTATCTGGCAAACTGTTTTTTAGAAATTGCATTTGTCAATTTTTTTTAACCACTAATCCGTATAATTGATTTGAAAGTTTGATTTTTAACACTAGAAGGTTTTTTGGGAGTGGTTAAGCGATGGCTAAAAACCATTGGGGCTCCCCCCGAGGTTTGAATCCTGCCCAACAAATGTATTTTCAGAATTTTATGCTCACAATTAGGTCAATAGAGCCAACATTTTGGGGCCCGAACTAAAAACTTCTTTCCACAAGTTTTGATTAAACCTCGGAAAACTTAAAAAATAAAAAAGTGTGGGGATGTGGGTCATGTTGGCGATGCCGAGTATAGGACCCTGGTTTAATCCATGGATCTCCACTTTTTTATATAGTCCAATAACAAATTATCTTTAAAAAATTAACAAACAAAAAAACCCATTTAAGTTAAAAAAAAAATAGTGCACAAAGTAAAGGCAAATAGAAACGTTGGTTTTTCTGGCCGCTTTCTAGAAATGTGCATTTTGTCAATTTTGTCAACCACTAATCCAGCTATAATTGATTCGAAAGTTTGATTTTTAAGGGTAGAAGGTTGTTGTGGCTGAGTGGGTTTAAAGGGGATGGATAAAATCCATTTCCCCCGCCGGTTGAAACCTGCCAACAACGAAATGTATTTTCAGAATTTTATGCTCAACAATTGGTCAATAAAAGCCGAAAATTTTGGGGCCAGCATACTCAAAAATTCTTTGCCCAAAATTTTGATTAAAACCCTTGAATAACTATGACAATAATAAAAATGTGTAGGGATGGCTCATCGTTAGGCGCATGTTTGGGTATGAGGGCCCTGGTTCAACCCTGGTATCTCCACTTGTTTATATAGCCATTTTTCAAATTATCTTTAAAAACTTAACAAAAAAAAAACCATTCAAGTTAAAGAAATAGTGCACAAAGTAAAGGCAAATAGAACACAGTTTAGATTTTTCTGGCAAACTGCTTTTTGAAATGTGCATTTTGTCAATTTTTTCAACCACTAATCCCGCTATATTGATTTGAAAATTTGTTTTTAAAAACCCCAGAAGGTTGTTGTGGCAGTGGTTAAAGGGGATGGACTAGAAATCCATTGGGGCTCCCCGCGGGTTGAATCCGCCAACAACGAAATGTTTTTTTAAATTTTTTGTAATTAGGTTAAACACTTTTACCCCATACTCAAAATACTTTTTTCCCAAGTTTTGATTAAAGTTTGAATAACTATAGACAAAATACAAGATTTTTGGGGGTGTAGCTTCGTTGGGGCATGCCGAGTATGAACCCGGGTTTAATCCATGGTATCTCCCCTTGTTTTATATCCATTTAAAAAATTTTCTTTTAAAAACAACAAACAAAAACCATTCAAGTTAAAGAAATAGTGCACAAAGTAAAAGGGAAAAGCCAGTTGAATTTTTCTGGCAAACTGCTTTCTAGAAATGTGCATTTTTCAATTTTTTTTAACCACTAATCCGGGTATAATTGATTTGAAAGTTTGATTTTTAACACTAGAAAAGGTTTTTGTGGCCGAGGGTTAAAAAGGGGTGGACTAGAAATCCATTGGGTCTCCCCGAGTTCAATCCTGCCAACAAGAAATGTATTTTTTAGAATTTTATGCTCAACAATTGGTCAAAAGAGCCAACATTTTGGACCAGAACTCAAAAATTCTTTGCCCAAAATTTTTTATTAAAGCCTCTTGAATAACTATTGACAATATTTCAAGATGGTTGGGGGGAACCATCGTTAGGGATGTTTTTTTAAATTGAGGACCCTGGTTCAATCCATGGTATTCCACTTGTTTATATAAAGTAAAAAATTTTCTTTAAAAAATTAACAAACAAAAACCTATTCTTTTAAAAAAATATGCACAAAGTAAAAGGGAAATAGGGCACAGTTGGGTTTATCTGGAAAACTGCTTTCAGAAATGTGCATTTTTTCAATTTTTTTCAACCACTAATCCCTTAAAATTTATTCTGAAAGTTTGATTTTAAAAGGGTAGAAGGTTGTTGTGGCTGAGTGGTTAAGTGGACTAGAAATCCATTTTGGGGCTCCCCCCAGAGTTCAATCCTGCCAACAACAAATGTATTTTCAGAATTTTATGTAACAATTAGGCAATAAAAGGCCAAAATTTTTACCCGCATACCAAAATTCTTTTTGCCAAATTTTTTATTAAACCCTTGAATAACTATGACAATATTACAATGTGTGGGGGTGAATTCGTTAGGCGTGCCAGGTTGAGGACCCTGGTTCAATCCTGGGATCTCCACTTTTTTTTAGTCACATTTAAAAAATTTTTTTAAAAACTAACAAACAAAAAACCCTTTTAAAAAAGAAATAGTGCACAAAAATAAAGGCAAATAGAACAAGTTTAGATTTATCTGGCAAACTGCTTTCAGAAATTGCATTTTTAATTTTTTCAACCACTAACCCCTATATTGATTTGAAAGTTTTAAATTTTAAACCCAGAAAGGGTTTTTGTGGGGGAGGGTTACGATGGACTAGAAATCCATTAGTCTCCTGTGCACGCTTTGAATCCTGCCGAACAAGGAAATGTGTATTTTCAGAAGTAAAAAGCTCAACAAATAGGTCAATCAGAGCGACACATTTTGGGGAACCAGCAAGCATACTTTCAAAATTACTTCTTTTTGGATGACAAGTTTTGAATAAAGCTCCTTTGGAATAACTTTATAGAACGGCCAATATACAAGATGTGTAGGGATGTAGTCTCACGGTAGAGTATGCTTTGAAGGTATGGAGGACCTGGTTCAATCCATGGTCGCAACTCCACTTTGTTAATATAGTCACAGTTAACAAATTATCTTTAAAAACTTAACAACAAACAAAAACCTATTTTAGTTAAAAGAGAAATAGTGCAAAGAAAAGGTAAAAGTAGCGTGTAAATAGAAACACAGTTGAGATTTTATCTGGCAACCAGCTTTTCTAGAAATGTGCATTTTGTCAATTTTGTCAACCACTAATCCAGCTATAATTGATTCTGGAAAGTTTGAATTTAAGGCTAGAGAAGGTTGTTGTGGCCGATCGGAGTGGTTACATGCAGGCGTTGGACTAGAAATCCATTGGGGTCTCCCAGCAGGTTGAATCCTGCCAACAAAATGTATTTTTCAGAATTTTATGTATGCTCAACAATTAGGTCAATAAGAGCCGACACATTTTAGGACCATACTAAAAATTACTTCTTTTGCCACAAGTTTTTGATTAAAGCCTCTTGAATAACTATAGACAATAATACAAAATGTGTAGGGGTTGTAGCTCATCGTTTGAGCGCATGCTTTGCAGGTATGAGCACCCTGGTTCAATCCACGGTATCTCCACTTGTTTATATAGTCACAGTTAACAAATTATCTTTAAAAACTTAACAAACAAAACGTATTCAAGTTAAAGAAATAGTGCACAAAGTAAAGGCAAATAGAACACAGTTGAGATTTATCTGGCAAACTGCTTTCTAGAAATGTGCATTTTGTCAATTTTTGTCAACCACTAATCCAGCTATAATTGATTCTGAAAGTTTGAATTTAGCAGCTAGAAGGTTGTTGTGGCTGAGTGGTTAAGGCGATGGACTAGAAATCTCCCCGCGCAGGTTCGAATCCTGCCAACAACGAAATGTATTTTCAGAATTTTATACTCAACAATTAGGTCAATAAGAGCCGACACATTTTAGGACCAGCATACTCAAAATTACTTCTTTGCCACAAGTTTCTGATTAAAGCCTCTTGAATAACTATTGACAATAATACACAATGTGTAGGGGATGTAGCTCATCGTTAGAGCGCATGCTTCGCAGGTGTGAGGACCCTGGTTCAATCCATGGTATCTCCACTTGTTTATATAGTCACAGTTAACAAATTATCTTTAAAACTTAAACAAAAACCTATTCAAGTTAAAGAAATAGTGCACAAAGTAAAGGCAAATAGAACACAGTTGAGATTTATCTGGCAAACTGCTTTCTAGAAATGTGCATTTTGTCAATTTTTGTCAACCACTAATCCAGCTATAATTGATTCTGAAAGTTTGATTTTAAAGGCTAGAAGGTTGTTGTGGCTGAGTGGTTAAGGCGATGGACTAGAAATCCATTGGGTCTCCCCGCGAGTCCGAATCCTGCCAACAACGAAATGTATTTTCAGAATTTTATGCTCAACAATTAGGTCAATAAGAGCCGACACATTTTAGGACCAGCATACTCAAAATTACTTCTTTGCCACAAGTTTTTGATTAAAGCCTCTTGAATAACTATAGACAATAATACAAGATGTGTAGGGATGTAGCTCATCGTTAGAGGCATGCTTCATGAGTATGAGGACCCTGGTTCAATCCATGGTATCTCCACTTGTTTATATAGTCACATTTAACAAATTATCTTTAAAACTAACAAACAAAAACCTATTCAAGTTAAAGAAATAGTGCACAAAGTAAAGGCAAATAGAACACAGTTGAGATTTATCTGGCAAACTGCTTTCTAGAAATGTGCATTTTGTCAATTTTTCAACCACTAATCCAGCTATAATTGATTCTGAAAGTTTGAATTTAACAGCTAGAAGGTTGTTGTGGCCGAGTGGTTAAGGCGATGGACTAGAAATCCATTGGCGGTCTCCCAGCAGGTTCGAATCCTGCCAACAACGAAATGTATTTTCAGAATTTTATGCTCAACAATTAGGTCAATAAGAGCCGACACATTTTAGGACCAGCATACTCAAAATTACTTCTTTGCCACAATTTTTTGATTAAAGCCTCTTGAATAACTATTGACAATAATACACAATGTGTAGGGGATGTAGCTCA